>SNQJ01S0023996.1:65394-80685 GCA_010110895.2 Picea sitchensis
TTTTTTATGAATTTCATTGTTTATGCATTTTATGTTGATGAATGTTTGAATTTCAAATTGTATGAATTTCATGTGTATTAATCCATTGTTTTTTTCTAAAGTGATTATAAATACTTACGTTACACATTAACAAATATCTTATGGTGGAAAATATTTCTAAGTTCTAAATCTGTAACCAATTAATGCTTCGCATGTAGCATTTCTTGCTAATCAACCATGTATCTCTACATCATCGATAGATCATTCCTTCTGAATTATTTGCATGAATGTTGTGGATATCCATATTCTAACTCAAAAACAACAATACATGGACTACCTCTTGAATTATGTCCATCTAAATCCAATGAAAATCCTCACTGAAATAAGGGTCACTTGAAAATATTGTGACCTAAAAAATGGAATATTTCAATAATTTTTTATAAAAATATTTTTTCTCCTTTATCTTCTACATAATTTGAAATCACTTAACAATATCATCTCGATGTTATGTCAAATTAACCTCCATAAATAGTACTATAATTAATCAATTATGAAAATGACATAAGCTAAAATTCAATTATGCAAGTACACAACATTTGGACAACCCAAACACTTTGTATATATTTAGAATATGAAATACATGCACCTGTCAATATCTTATCAGGGGTTGTAACACAGGGATGATTTTAGGGGATAAATTTTTCTCATGGGCTAATTTTCCATGGTTTTTGCCAAAAAGAGATTCGCTATTCTAAAAATGATTCGCCCAAATTCTATAGGATAAAATCATTTTACCTTAAAAATCGCCAAAAGTTTACAAATTATATAAAATCCTTAGAAATTTGAATATTTTTACAAAAATATCGCCAAACATTTATAGTTGTCATATGAAGGATTAGTAAGATTCGCCAAGGTTTCTAGATTTAAAAAAAAAATTCCATCCTTAAAATCATCCCTGGGGTTGTTAGAAGCTGGGTTCTTCAAACCCTAGCAATGGAAACCATAAAATAACATTATCCAATAGATTACTCCATTAGATATCATCAACAATGTAGAATACACAATGGTAAGTCCTTTTTGGAACCAACATTTGTATCCCACACTTGTACACGATCAACTCCCTCTATCTTCTCGATAACAAGCACATTAGGTAGCACTCGGGTTATAAAATGGTATAAAACCCTAACTTCTTCTCTTACCAAGGCTACATGATAAAATCATTTCTTTCCTCCTATAGGTATAAGTCCTAATATTCCTAGTCTCCTTAGGAAAAAACCTTGACCGTAGTCTTCCCTTGATATTCCTTTGAGAATCCTAGTTGTTAGTTTCTTAGTTGATTAAATCCATAATTCGAACAATTTCTAGGGCACACACATTATTTCTCCTTCTCTATGCATGACGTATATAAAATCTTTTCATTTATGTGTAACACTTCATAAATGCCAAAAAAACTAGTCAATGACTCATTAATGCAATCATGCTTTTCTAGCTTGTGTAGTGGGTATATGTAAATATTGTTACACCCATCATTTATTGATAACATTTATTCAATCGTGCATGATGTCCATTATACTTATTGATTTTGATCAATATAGTGAGAGAGTTCACATCAAAACTAGATTTTAAAATGGGTATCATTTTCCACCTACAAATAAAGGTTTTGGGGTTACATTTCTTGATACACGATAGAAAGTAGTGCTATGCAACCAAAATTGCTCCAGGGAGACTTGAAACCATTATTATCTTCCCTTCACCATATATTGGAGTTTATTGCACACTCCTACCCAATTTCTGGTTTAGAGCACAGAAGGAGACAAATGAACCTCCCAAACCCAATCCCACAAACCCGGTGATGCCATGTCATTGTCATGACTTGCAAAGTAATTCCATGGCATCCCATTGCCATGCAATTTCTATTTCCATGCCATTTCCATGTCTTTCCATTCCATGCCATGCCATGCCTT
The DNA here is from genome assembly GCA_010110895.2 of Picea sitchensis. Taxonomy (NCBI): domain Eukaryota; kingdom Viridiplantae; phylum Streptophyta; class Pinopsida; order Pinales; family Pinaceae; genus Picea; species Picea sitchensis. The sequence goes on from SNQJ01S0023996.1 coordinate 67,338, forward strand.
TCCATTTCCATGACTTTCCATCCTATGCCATTGTCATTCCATTTCCAAGACATTCCTTGCCATCCCATTTCATTGGCATTCCATGTCATTTCCATGCCTTTCAAAACCATTTCATGGCATGCCATTTCCATTTACATTCTCATGTCATGCCATGCCATTCCATTTCCATGCCATTGTCATGTATATTCTCATGTCTTCTGATGTAGTTTCCCATTTTAACCTATATAACAATAAATATAACATTCCATGAAATTATTCAAGGAAAAGGTCAAATCAAAATGTGGATCGGAATGAAACAAGAATAACAAGAAAAGAAACATTTCCATGCCATTGTCATGCTTCACAATTAAATCCTTGGAATACACCTTGACACCTTTTATTACATTTTTGTCATAATTTTCAGCCCTCTAGGGATTGATGTCTTGAATATTGTATGGTTATCATGTGTCATCTTGCATTTTAACAAGAATTTGTTATCTAAACTCTATTTTAATCTTGCATTTACAACCCCCTTTCAAATAATTATTACTTGTTTTAAGGTTTGTTATATTTGTCCTTATGTTTCCTTGGCTTGGCTTTCCTTGCAATGCCATGCCATGCCTTCAATTACCTTTCCTTACCTTTCCTTTTCATGTCATTTCCATGCCTTTGCATGCCATTTTCATACCTTTCCATTCCATTCCATGCCATTTTAAAGACACACCATCCCCTGCCATTTCCATGCCTTTCCATCGCCATGTCATTTCCATGCCTTTCCATGCCATTCCATTGTTGTTCCATTTCCAATCCATGTCATTTCCATGCCTTGCCATGTCATTGTCATGCCTTCCCTTGCCTTGCCATTATTTTTCCTTTCCAAGCCATGCATGCTATGATATGGTATTCGTTTCCTTGCCATGGTATGCCTTTCCTTGCCTTTCCTTTCCTTTCCTTTCCATGGTATGCCTTTCGTTGCCTTGCCATCATATGGTATTCAATTCATTTCCATGGTTTGGTATGGTATTCCTTTCCTTTCCCTACCATGGTATGGTATTGTATGCCTTGCCTTTCCTTGAATGGTATGGTATGATATGGTATCCTTGGCATGGTATGGTATGGTATCCTACCCTTTAAAACAAGTTACTTAAACAAATTTAAACTTAAACCTCACATGGTATGGTATTTTATTTCCTTGCATGGTATGGTATGGTATGTTATGGTATGGTATGCCTTGCCTTTCCATCATATGGTATGGTATGGTATGGTATGTCTTTCCTTACCATGGTATGGTATGGTATAATATGATATGGTATGCCTTGTCTTGCCTTGGATTTCCATGGTATGCTGAAATGAAAGATGACACATGACAACCCTAGAATGTTCTAGACATCAAGTCCTAAAGGGATCAAAATTATGACAAAAATGTAATAAAAGGTGTAATGTATGGTATGGTATGTTATGGTATCATTGGCATGGCATGGTATGGTATGGTATGGTGTGCAAGTGAAGGAAAGGAAATTGAAGGAATACCTTTCCTTTCAATTCCATGCCATGCCTTGCATTGCCTTGCTTTGACTTGCATGGCCTTGCCTTGCCATAAGGATTTGAATTCTCTCCCTTCTTCATAATATCCAGTTAGGATTTCATAACACTCATGTTCAGGCATGAGACCTTCAATTTTGAATTAGTAAAGTGAATTTCAAACTTGGAGAGTTTGTGATAGGACTTAATATGAAATCATGTGAAACATACAATGCACCTTACCTAATCATTAATAATTATTCTTATGCTAACCTTTATATATTGAATTAGGTACCGAACTATTTTTTCACAAGTCATCACTAGGGATATAGCTACTACAATGTATATAAGGGATTTCATTAAATTGTGTGCTATGGATAGATCTTCTTCTCCCCTTTCATACACGTCTTCATCATCCTTGAGGAATTTTCCATTTTCAATCAATCAAAACAATTCATTGTCTTTGTGGGCCCCATCAAACCTAAAATGATAGGTTCCATCAATTTATGCCAAGTCTACAAAAATGACCAATTTATAATCTCTAACATCTTGGGGTTCCATGATAGGTTTCTTGCATTTAGCAAACATCCTCCTTCATGATGATTATGGAGTTGTGAGGGTATCCTCTCTAGTTGGTGTTTCCTTTAATAATTTTATTTGACCTTTCAATCGGTCTGTAATTGGTATCTTGAATGACCTTCACTTTCCTAGAACCCTATGAAAACCCATATATGTTAGCGTAATATAGAACAGGGAATGCAAGATTTAGCTGAAAAATCATATAAAATGCTTGAAACAATAGTAATATTAGAAATCCAAATTAAAAACCAACTTTTAAGTATGCCAATGTCAATCCTAACCATAAGGTGAAGGCCATCATTTTGTTTTTTTAATTTTTTATTAGTAATTATAGTTTAATATTGTGTCTATTAATGATTAATGTATGAGAGAAAATAAATAAAATAAAAAACATGAAAAAGATAACTTAATCCAAAGTATGTAAAATTTGAATATATATGTTAATACTGGCTGAAACAGTGAAACAACCACCCAATATGTCAATAAACCATCCAATGTGTCAAGAAATTTGCTAATTCAAACAAAAGCATTTCAAGACTAAATACCCTATTCAAGAAGATAATAAACAATTAACATATCTTAGGTAAAGATGTTATTGAATTCATATGGATTTTTTTTTACTTTTATCGAAGAGTATGATCATTTCCATGACACACAAATCATTCGAGCAAATGAACCTTTTGTATGATCATGGACTTTTAAATTGAACGATCAAGCATGAGATGCATTTATTTCCAAATTCGACTAAGTAGTGATAAGTTCGAATTGTAACACTGTCAAATCAGGTCGAAAGTGGACATGTATTAAAGGGGTGCTAATTAAAAATGTACACGTTAACTATCAAATTCAAATTTCAAAATGTATACGTTAACTATCAAATTCAAATTTCAAAATGTACACGTTAACTATCAAATTCAAATTTCAAATATGAGTTCGCATTTGTGATAGCCTAAACTTGAATGAAGAATGCTTTGTAAAGTGGACCGATTTGACAATCGTGACCCTAATTTACTATCATTAGGGGGAAGAGCCAATTAGAATGTTGGGAAATGAGTTCACTCAGAGATGAATAACTTGGTTATTGGGATCGATTAAAAATTATGATACCATTTATTAAAATTCGTAAAGACTAACATGATTCCAATCAAACTAAGAAGGTCTCCACTCATGCAGAAGTACAAAAATATGTTTTCACATTAAAATTCGTAAAGACTAACATGATTGCAATCAAACTAAGAAGGTCTCCCCTCATGTAGAAGTACAAAAATATGTTTTCACGTGTGAAAACATAAAGTTGTGAGTAAGCCAATTTAGAAATTGAAGCTAGGAAAGAAATTAAGACCCCACAACATGAAATTGGTAAAACTGAAGGGAAGATTGAGAAACTAGGGATGATCATTGAATGAAGACATGTAAACACTCTAAAGATCCAATTTTGAATATTTGGCCCAATCATCAAACAAGTATCGAAGAGAAAATAACAAAGGAAATCACATAAAGCAAGTCTAAAAGTTTATATTTTCAATATGAATAGTGACAAGAGGGTCCAATTCATACACAGAGGTTGACTAAAAAATCAGGGTAAGGTAGTAGCAATTAATTCATACATAGAGGTTGACTAAAAAATCACGGCAAGGTAATAGCAATTAATCGACAAGAAGGCCCAATTTAGAGGTTGGGATCAATTAAGGAATTAGGCTCAAAAATATGTTGAGTTGGTAGAAAAGTTGTAAAAGAGAAAGGATCGAAGATTAAGTACAGACTAATTAGGAAATTGGGATTAATTTCGAAATTAGGGCCCATCCACACCAATGTTGGTGAGAGGAGAGTTTGATTTGGTAATTGGGTTGATTCTGAAATCAGGGTCCTACTGATGTAGACAAGTGAAGAAGAATCCTACTGTAAGAATCCTATTCTAAGTAATAAATCTCATGAAAATACCAAAATAAAATTTTTCAATAGAAACATGAAATCCAATCTAACTTGATAAATTAAAAAAATGCAGTGAGGCAATAAAGAACTACAGTCTATATAAATCACAAAAGCAAGAAGCTTATCTTGATCAATGACAAAAAAATGGGACATATTTTTTTCCTAAAACTTGGGGGGTTGTTGAGGGATGAACACGTCGTGTCACACTAGGAAATTTGTAAATATTTGATTCATTAAAATTTAACCATATATTTTAATAAGAAACTAGAAAACTTTCATAATAAGTCATACTTTTAGAGCTGAAATAAATTGTTTCTTTGGTCATTCCCTCGTAACATGAACCATAATACCCCCATTACAATGCTTCAATGACTTAGTATCGTTTCTTGAAGATAGAAAGTATGATGTTAATTTCCTTTAGAGAACCACCTAATGTTATAGATAATAACCATAGTCATAGGGTTTTCCTCTAAAAATGGGATTTAATATTTGGAGTAGATAAATTGTTTCAGTTTCGTGTGTTGTTTCTCCACTTATCTCAAGTATTCATAGACTTAGTGGAATCACCACGACATCACATACCCTACTCTATTGCTAGAATGAATCCATAGCTCTAGTAGATTTGTCTTCATGTCCCCTTCATAAGTGACTTCATTTCCCCATCATTGTTTTCTTCTTTGTAATGCAAGTTATGGATTTTATGCAATTACGAGGATAACCACATGTTATTAGGAAATGATTTTCCATTCATTTATAAGAATATGCCCCTAAATATTTTAGACCCTATATATTTGATTTGAAACACTTCACATGGTGTGCTCCTTTAATGTGAATGGGTGATATATGAAATTGGCTAAATCACCATTTAGCTGAATTTTTGAGATATTTTTGAGTTTATCTACTTGGGTAAGTCTCAATTCCACCATTTTCTCAACATTTAGATAGCGTGGAATATTTGTTCATGGATAACTATATCACATGGTTGAGACGTAAAACAAAAAACTTGAAGAATTAGCAACTGTGAGCTTTTACAAGGTCCTTTCAGTAACCATTAAGGGAAACTGATAATACTTCAAACAACAAAATAAGCCATAAAGGCCAAAAATAATATTAGAAAATACCTATAATATGAAACCTTAAAGAATAATTAATTTTCTTAAAGATTTTAAAGAACGGATGTAAAATTCAAAAAAACAATAATTTCATACGTTTTTAGGACTCGAGATAATAATGTTAAGATTAATAGACTTTAATAACCATCATTGCCATCATTATTATTATCATATTACATTATGAAAAGAATATAACTAGCTTATATATACTTAAAGATAATAAAAATATAGTAATATTATATAACTAACTTATACATAACGAAAAATTATATATAATAGCAAATTCATTTTTTTTCTTAGAAAAAAATCGTACCTTCTATGTTAGAAATAAATGAAGGTGCATTCCTTAGGCACCAAGAACATTCAAATAGTAATCAAAATCATCAGTCTTTGACATATTAGAGACAATTTGGTTCAACTAAGAACTATCTTATAACTTATTACATACTCGATTATAACAATCAAGAGAAAGTGATGTTGCATTTGATAACCTACACTGAATAGACTATCCTACTCATTTTATCCCGATAAGAAGGTTTTGAGTTAAAGACGTAATACATATTGGATAGACCCTCAATCCTACTTTCAACTTCATGTGAAGCTCCAGGTTTAATGTAGGTGGGCTCAAGGTACACAAATCCTCTATTCACAACCACCCATGAGGTTGGGGTTTTGAAGAGGGAAACAATAGACCCAACCTTTAATTGTAATCCATTGTAGGTCTTGGGTTTATATCAACAACCAAATATTCATTGTTAGGGGAGTCACACGGAAATTGACCAAAGTCACCACTGAAAAAATCTATTGTCGCCACCATTGTTAGTGTAGTCTCTACCAAAGTGTCCAAACTCTCTACACTTGTAAAAATATCGACTGCCACCACCTATCTACCTCCTCTGCCACCACCACTGCCTTTGATCCACTCACCGCCACCCCGATATCCATCGTTGTTATAACCATTATCGTCGTCGACGTAATCACCATCGTCTCTTCCTCTACCACTACCTACATTGTCACCTGCATTGTTACACTAGACAAATGCTCCATCGGGCCCTGAAACATCCACACACCTACAATAATGGAAGCAAAAATGACACTTATAGCCTGAAGGCGAACATAGATACAATAAAGGGCCACTAAGAACCTTGGAAACAAGAGGCAGCTAAGATAAACCCTAGCCACCACCACCCCCGTAACACTCCATTTGTTTGATTCCAACCTCATATAAATTAATATCTCATATATCTATATCTATATCTATATCTATATCTATATCTATATCTATATATCTATATATCTCTCTCTCTCTCTCTATATATAATGACACTAATAGCCTGAAGGAGGACATAGATACAATCAAGGGCCACTAGGAACCTTGGAAACAAGAAGCGGCTAAAATAAACCCTACCGGCCCCCACCCCTCCAACACTCCATTTATTTTATTCCAACCTCATATAAATTAATATCTCATATACATATTATATTTATTGTGTGCATCTCAATATAAGGATTTTATTATTATTTTAACTCTCATCTTGTAACTCTTTATCAACCTAACTTAGTAATTATCATTATTGAGATAATGTTGATTAAATTTAGCATGATAATATCTCTAACACTTATATTATTTTAATATTTTTCTTAAAAGTTCGATTTTAGACTCTAAATTTACATTAATTAGAAACCTATATTAAAAGGTCAAATGAATCTCTATGTTTTAACTATCATAAGAAGAAAAATAGCATTTCTGTTTAATAAGAATAAACTCTCACACATTTCATAATGAAATGGGGGTATTGAAGAATTCCCAATAGGGCATGGTTTAGAAGAATTTGCGATAATTATGACATTACAAAATTTGAAGATAAAAAGCACTTTATATTATGTTATGTCAGGGTGATTTAAGAAGTTAATGTTGAGATTAATAAACTTCCAGAACCATCATGATTAATATAAAAAAAATTAATTAAAACAAAAAAATTAAATCTCATATTTATTATAAGTTTAATTTTTTTAATATGAGGGAAGAGGATCCCCCGGTGTCTAATAATTGGTGATGTGTTACTCAAATACTTGTGAGACAAATACTTGTGAGACTAGTTACTAACTTCCTCCGTCAAAAAAATATGGAAAGAAGAGATAGTTGGTGAAAAAAATATTAATTAAAATAATAAAATAAAATTTTATATTTATTAAAAATTTCATTTTTTTTTATATAGATAGAAGTACTTGTGGAAAAATCAAATCTGGTTTTTAATATAGATTTTATTTTTTAATAGAGAGAAGTGGTAGTTGGTGAAAAAATAAAAAATAGAAAATATGGATAGGCTGGTGAATAGGAAAATAAAAAATAATATTACTTTGCTAAATATATTTTCAAAAGGTATTTTTTTAAATATCCTTTTTAAAGCATTTAAGGGTATTTTTGAATACAATAATTAATGTTTAATTAATAATTAAAATAGTGATAAATTTTTTAAATTTTATAAAGAAAATGAAATTAAATGTTGATTGGAGATTAATGTCTAATAATAATGATAGTTTAATTTTAAAATTAAGGTTAAGTCAAACACTAAATTGGAATGAAATTCCTTGTTTGTGAGACAAGGGATTTCTTCAACTGCTAAAATTTATGGACCATACATATCAAATAAATAACAATACATAATTTAATATAAACACAAAAAAGATTAGTGAGAAGCTCAAGATATGCTTAAGTGTAACCTAAGAATTAGATTATTATTATTATTGTTATTATTATCTAACCATAAACAAGAAAATCTCCTACAATTACATTATTATTATTTGACAATATTAACACTCAGCACCAAAAAAAAACCACCCAAGAAACCAAAAAACTGAAAGGTTGATTAGCTATTAATGTAATTTAATACTAACATTAATACTTGACACAGCTGACAACTTCGTATCTTACAAATAACAACACATAGTTCGATATACACATCAAACAAGGTTTCATGAGAAGGTCAGGGTAACAAACAATTTGGAATTGCCATCCATTCACGCAGGTTACAGAGGACGTTCATAACATTCGCAGTAATGGAGGCTCTTCCAAATCTTCCGACTGATATTCAACGAGAGGTGTTGTTGAGAGTTCCTTACAAATTACACGATAAGTTCAAGGCTGTGTGCGCTAGCTGGGAGGCTATGATGAGGAGTCCCCAGTTCTACGCCGACAGAAGGACCTATGGGAAGACTCAACAGTTGACATGTCTGATTCACTAAGATCGACGCCGTGCCTTTTGGCGTAAATATAAGTTGCCTCAGCTTGGGTCAAGCTTCAACACCAGTGATTTTATCCAGCTATGTCATTTCAACAATAGAGTGGAAATAAAAATAAGAATGTGTAAGTGGGCATAATTTGTGTAGAAGTGGATTTAGAAAAGGGTTGAAGCGATTAAATTTAATATTGGAAGTTGGAGTTGTTTCCCTTTGATTATGAACATACTTCATTCAAATGCAATAGTTTCCATGAATATGGCCATTTCTAGAAGAGCTATCCACTTAAACCATAATTCCATCATCCTTTAAAAAGAGATTTGAGTGTGTAGATTTTCACAATTAGTCACATAAGTTATGAGTCCTAGATTATAAGGTGTTGAATGAGATTACAACAACTTAGATTCATTATACATTATAGATCCAGATTTAAATTATTTTTTTATACCAGCACTCTTTAGATGATACCTTTTTCATATGGCCTCATGGACAACCCTCCATGGTCTCTTTATCTCATTATCTTAATAACATTTCTCCATATGCAATTTGCTATGATAATGCAAAAGGATAATTGCATTCCATTTTTGGATGTTCTCATCTGTCGTCTTCCCAATGGTTCCCTCATCCACCCACCAAGTTTATCAGAAAAAGAATCATATTGATCGGTATTATCATGCCTAGTCTCACCATCATCAAGCTAAAAAAAATAACCATTATGAAAACTCTGGTTACTCATGCCATTCGAATCTTATCTCCTCATTTTCTCAAGAAAGAAAAATCCCACTTGAATAAATCCCTTTCAAGCAATGGTTACTTTGTCTCCCAAATCAAAAATGCCTTTTGCAAAAATCCTCCCCCTTACCCACCCCTCACTCACATGTCTCTACCCTACGTCCAAGGTACCACTCGTCTTATCTCAAGAATTATGGAAAAAAATAAACAACTGTTCAAAATTGCGAAAGAAAAACTTGACCATATGCTTGGCCCAGGAGTCTACCAAATCCAATGATGTTCCTACTACAAATCATACACAGGACAAACTGGCAGATCCATAGATTACATGAACCATAAAGATATCAACAAGTCAAGTATTGTTGAACACTCATTCAAATCTAATCAAAACATCTTCTTTGACCAAACAAACATTCTTGTCTCCACTCTGCATCAGTCAAATCGTGTCATTCGAGAAAATTTGGAAATAAGAAAAAACACCAATAACTTCATTCTGGAAGATGGATATAAACTATTGCAATCATGGAAACCCCTCATTCAACCTTTTTATTCATGGTTTTTCTTTTAATTTATCATTTTTATGCTCTCCTTTAGCATTGATGGTTTCCTCACCCTAATTTCCTCATCCCTTTTATATCTCATTCTAATCATGGTTTTTTCTTCTCCTTATTATTAAGGTCTTCAATTTTAACTTTCTTATAAGTATTCGTCAAATGATTCTCTTGATCCTAGCTATCAATTTTTATATTTTTTGGGGGGTCATTTTCATATTCTTTTAATCTAATGTCCCCTTAATTTATTTCCCTTCACTTTAATATCTTCGTCTCCTTGTCAACATTTGTTTCACTATATCATTCATTCAACTATTAATTTTTTTTTAAATTACTGTTATTTTTAACAAATTTTAATTTTAATCTCTAAAATGTATTTCTCACAATGATCGATTTTCCAATGACTATATCCTACGCTTATCCTATGTTTCATTATAACATTACTTTGAATATAAATTTATTATTAAATTACTTCTATTTTTTAACAGATTTTAATTTGTAATATGTTTTTTTCACAATGGTCAATTTTTCAATGGCTACATCCTACTCTTACCCTTTATATCTACCCTTTAGTAAACTATTTTCTTATCACTTAGCTTCTTTGAATATGGGTGGAGTGTCCACTTGAAAAAATTTCAAAAATATTGGTTTTGGATGGGGATTTTTGAGACATGACGTGAGATCCACTAGTTGCCCCCACTTCTGTTCGCTGATTGGATGTTGCATTTAAAGGTTGGGAAGGTACCGTGATGAGGTGTTGTCAATAGCATTCTATTGGGCTATGAGGAGGAAGTTTTTTCCTCTATTCTCGGTTGATAAATAGATATGTTATAAGAAACTTAAATTTGTTAAGAGCTTAGAAGAAAATCTTTCGTTCTATATTCCAATTCTAGAAACTAAAATGAAGGCCATTATGTTTTATGAATGGGCCTTTATAGGAAAATTTGCTGGCCTTTGGTCAAGTCCCTGTGATGTCTAGACCATTATGTTGTATGAATGGGCCTTTATAGGCAAATTTACTCGCCTTTTGTCAAGTCCCGCTGATGTCTAGAGTTGGGTCACACAACAATGGAAAATCCCATCAGAACTATATCTCACTAATTGCTTCTTGCCCATATTTCATGGAGTCCAAGTAATTTTTTTTTGGCCCATATTTTATGGGGCCAAGAGATTGTTTCTCTCCTACTTAGCCATTGAGTTTGATATGAATATATAAATATAAGTTGCCTCACTTCGGTCAAGCTTCAACAACAATGATTTTATGCAGTAAAAGCATTCTGAAATTCATTCAATACAAGCTAGGTCATTTCAACAATAGAGTGGAAATAAAAATGAGAATGTGTAAGTGGGCATAATTTCTGTATAAGTGGATTTATAAAAGGGCTGAAGCGATTAGATTTAATATGGGAAGGTGGAGTTGTTTCCCTTTGATTATGAACATATTTCATTCAAATGCAACAATTTCCATGAATATGGACAATTTTAGAAGAACTATCCACTTAAACAAGAATTCCATCATCCTTTAAAAAGAGATTTGAGTGTGTAGATTTTCACAATTAGTCAAGTAAGTTATGAGTCCTAAATTATAAGGTGTTGAATGATCTTACAACAACTTAGATTCATTATACATTATAGATCCATATTTTTTTATTTTTTTATACTAACACTCTTTAGATGATACCTTTTTCATATGGCCTCATGGACAACCCTTTCTTTGATTATCTTAATAACATTTACCCCATATGCAATTTAATATGATAATGCAAAAGGATAATTTCATTCCATTTTTGGATGTTCTCATCTCTAGTATTCCCAATGGTTCCCTCTCCCACCCACCAAGTTTATCGGAAAAATAAGCATATTGATCGGTACTATCATGCCTAGTCTCACAACTATGAAAACTCTTGTTACACATGCCATTTGAATCGTATCTCCTCATTTTATTAAGAGAGAAAAATCCCACTTGAGTAAGGCCCTTGAAACCAATGGTTACTATGTCTCCCAAATCAACAATTCCTTTGGAAAAAATCCCCCCCCTTCCCCACCCCTCACTCACATGTCTCTACCCTACAGCTAGGGGACCACTGATCTTGTCTCAAGAATTATGGAAAAAAATAAACAATTGCTCAAAATTGCGAAACAAAAGCTTGACCATATGCTTGGCCCAGGAGTCTACCAAATCCGATTCTCCTACTACAAATCATACATAAGCCAAACTGGCAGATCCATAGATGACATGAACCATAAATATATCAACAAGTCAACTATTGGAGAACATTAATTCAAATCTAATCACATCTTCTTTGAGAAAACAAAAATTCTTTCCTCCACTCCGCATGAGTGCCACTCATATCATTTGAGAAGATTTGGAAATTGGAAAACACACCAATAACTTCATTCCGGAAGATGGATATAAACTATTCCAATCATGGAAACCCCTCATTCAATACCTATATCATTAAGCCTTTTTATTCATGTTTTTTCTTCTAATTTATCACTTCTATCCTCTCCTTTAGAATTGATTGTTTCCACACCCTAATTTCCTCATCGTTTTTATATCTCATTCTACTCATGGTTTTTTCTTCTCCTTATTATTAAGGTGTTCAATTTTAACTTTCTTATACGTATTCATCAATTGATTCTATTTATCCTAGCTATCAATTTTTATATTTTTTTGGGCCATTCTCATACTCTTTCAATCTAATCGCCCCTTAATTTGTTTCCCTTCACTTTAATATGTTCCTCTCCTTGTCAACATTTGTTTCATTATATCATTCATTCAACTATTAATTTATTATTAAATTACTGCTATTTTTAACAAATTTTAATTTTAATTTCTAAAATGTTTTTCTCACAATGATCAATTTTCCAACAACTATATCCTACGCTTATCCTATGTTTCATTATAGCATTACTTTGACTACTAATTTATTATTAAATTACTTCTATTTTTTAACAAATTTTAATTTGTAATATGTTTTTTTCACAATGGTCGATTTCCCAATGGCTACATCCTACTCTTACCCTTTATATCTACCCTTGAGTACACTTTTTTCTTATCACTTAGCTTCTCTGAAGATGGGTGAAGTGTCCACTTGAAAAAAATTCAAAATATTCACACAATTTAATTTCATAAATCTCTACAACAACTCTTTTATTTTGTCAATTCCATTTTTGTACTATTACTTAGTATCATTATGAAGAAAGATTACAAAGGGATTAAAAAAATTCTTACTTTTAAGGATAAATTACCCTCACTAACATTATTTTCTTAAAAGCAGGATGTCAAATAATGGATCAGATGCAAGGTATGGGGTGATTTTAAGAATCCTCTAAATTTATATGTATAATAAATGATCTAAGTGAATATTCGTGGCCACCCGCCTATTCCACTTGGACCCACACCATTGTTTCTTTCAATTTTTCAGTTTCCTTAATTGTAGCACAATTTTCTATTTTTAGCAGTTCTTCGGGTCCTAAACTTTCGGAGCTGTTTTGAGGCCCTAAATGATGTTTTTTGGGCATGAATGCTTTGGTGATTATGAGTCTATTCCAAACTCGATATTTGTTGTCAGCAGTGTAGTCCTCAGATAGATCTTTCTAACAATGTACCATGTGCATCAAACAGAGATAGTATGCCAAAGTTACGACCCCGGGAAATTGATGTACCAATTTACCCCAACGGGGCCCATATTCTGGCGT
>SNQJ01S0023996.1:88366-117328 GCA_010110895.2 Picea sitchensis
TATGAAATAATTTGGAGGAAATTATTTTACTACTTTTCCACATTCCGTAAATAGGGGTTGCAACCTTGGAGATATAAATATTTGCTCATCTTCAAAATGTTCATCATAAATTTTCTTACCTCCAATGCATACTTTACTAATTCTTCTTTCTAATGAAATGTGTTAGGGTAATTATTACTCTTTACTACATGTAGAAATGCCAACATTATGTTAGGTAGATAAAAAAAAATGGCGTGAAATGTTATCGTTCTAATGGTATTATTTTCTCTTTAATTTTGGAATCTGCGCGCTCATCTATGTGGATTTTCCATTGATATTTTAATGGTCAATTAGTTATGATCGAAAATGAACGCAGAACATGACTTTTTAGAAGGAAACTTAGAGCTACTTTATATATATATATATATATATATATTATTTTCATTTGTTATAGTTTTGGGGAAACCTTATTTTTCCACATTAATCATAGATTTTCATTAGGGAGTATAATCGAGTGGGTACATTGAGTATAACGACAGTATTTATCCACTTGAGCTAGTCCACTCAACTTTTAACTTATTATAATTTATTGATACTTTTTCAAAATCATATCGATATACGATCTTGGGTAATATAGATAGTAAATTGGATAAACCATAACCATGATTACAAGGACTAACTAAGTGGGGACATTGAGTGAAACCCAACATAAATACCTCTTGTATTATAACCACAACTTTCATCCACTTAAGCTAACCCACTTGACTTTTAATTTATTGCAAATTATTAATACTTATTTTTCAAATTCATATTCAAATTCATATTGATGAATGATCTTAGATAATAAATATTTTTAAAATATATTTTGAGTTATTACAAGCTATTAATACTTATCTTTCAAATCCATATACATGGATGAACTTATGTGATAAATAATTCATATATAATTTACATATGTTTTTTTTTAATATTTCAAGTTTTAAGTTTTTTTTTTTACTTTTTCAACTTTACATATAAATTGGAATTTGAAACTTTTTCTTTTCAGTTTATGAGTTATAAATGTTTAGGCTTTATAATCTTATCATGATTTATAAGTTTCTGGTAAACTTTGATCTTGAGGCAAGTTTAACTTTATTTTTTTTAATTGAAAATAGTAATATTTTTTATAAAATAACACCTACATGGTTATATATCAGCTAAGAAATACAATAATTAGTAATAGGTGTTTTCTAAACATTCCACTTTTTGAACTTTTTCATCGGAATCTAGTGGGTGAAATCTCCATTTTTCAGTGTTTAAATTGCATTTTTAAATGCATAAATGGATTCAACACCCTGAAAAAACCTTAGGGAATTCGAATTATACTGAATCAATCACTCAAATATGGAGTTTCCAACAATTTTTGGCCGGATTCCAATAAAAATTGATCGGAAAATATACCCATAAAATCTCCAAAAAGTAGAACTTTTAGACTACGCGCTTAGTAATATATATCAGTGATATTGTAAATGCATTGTCATTGCGGCTAAGGTATGTCTTTTTATCCCACTTCAATAGCATAATTAGGAAAAATATGAAAGGTATAGGGAGAACCTTGCAATGATCTATTTTGTTGTATGTATTGGATCACGAGAAGATCCAAGGGATTTATTGCTTATCCATAGGTGATAATTCTTTGATAACACCTATGGGATGTCAATAATATTAGAACCTATGCACTTTCTATTTGCAAATAAATTATCTCTAAAAAATCCAATCTACAAACTCCCATGCTTTTCCATTGGGAAATTGAATCGAATGCATGTTGCTTCGACTAATTGACTAGAAGGAGGAACTCACCACACATATGTTTTTATAAATATACTACTTATAGTCTACCTATCAATGCATTCTCTTCCCACTATAAAATGATTTGAAGTTAACACATGGCAAAAATCCACCTAGTCAAATGGTAATATGGAAAATACCTACTAAGTGTGAAGGAACCGACAAATTAGGATAATGGGCCCTAAGTTATGAGCACTACCTATCAACGTGAATGATGATCTGAATTCAAACATTATCTAAACACATCCAATAAAGACCCAATGATGATCAATGTTGTAGAATGTGAGACAACCACTAATGAGGCTAACTATTATCAATGAGTTAGGTTTTCATTAGTTTAGTTAACATTAGATTTACCATAGTATTTTTATATTCTTTTAACATTCAATAGTAATATAATGAAATATATAAGAAACATATAAACAAGCACAAGAAGACACAAAAATTTATCCTAGGAAAACCCCAAACTCGGGGAAAACCCAACCAACTTTTCTTCAAGAGAGAATATTCCAATACAACCATGAAGAGGCTCTAATCACAAGAGAAAATAAAAAATGGAGAAGAAAGTACCTATCTCTTCTTATTGTAAAACCCTAGTGAGGGTAGATAACTGAGTCACCACAGAAGTGGCACAAGATAGGCGCATCACTAGTGCACCACAAAATTGTCACAACTCGTAACTGAAATTGCAGTTTCTACTACAACTACAACTACTATTGTAACTGGAAGAAACACTCGAGAAGAACCACACAAACTTAGTGAAACTCCCCCATACGTATCACACAAGAGAGATCATCAAGACTCACCAATAATATCCTTCCCCAAGTGGGGCACACTCTCCAAGAGAACTAGAAACCAAAAATAGAGAAATTGTTGCAACAACAACTCCAACTTCCTAGTGCACAATAAAATATGAGAATTGTGTGGTTGTAGAAATGAACTGGCCCAAACTTGTAATTATACCAATATGGGTGCCTTTCTAGGGCCAAATTCTTATTCTGGGTCTTCATATTTACTTTATTATTTATGTGGGCTGACTTCTCTTCCTCGAAATTATATTTCAACTTTAATTATTTCTTGTGGGATGAATTCTCTTTTGTGGTCATCTATTTCACTTTATTCTTTTTTGGTGTTTTATTCAACTTTTCAATGGTCCTCCTTTGACTAATGTAATATTATTCTTCTCTAATAAAAGTTGTCCAAGGGGGAATATCTCCTGCAACTACCAAAACATCAACACTCCCTCTTAGTTAGGGAGGTATTCTTCCAAGATGTTTTCTTCTAGTATTCCAATGACTATACTCCAATCATCTAGTAGCCCCAGGGATACTACCATGCCATATTGTAGCACAAAAATGAAATCAACTAGTAGCACATAGCTACTACCATGCAACCCAACAATCAACTAGTAGCACAAATCTACTACCATGCTTTCCAATAGTCTCCACGACCACCTAGAAATCAACTAGCAACACAAGAATACTACCATGTTGTCTCAACTACATGTAAATCAACTAGCAACATTAAGCTACTACCATTCTATCCAATGGTATCTCATGACTATGCAAAAATCAACTAGTAGCACTAAGCTACTACCATTCCATTAACCATAGTCACGATATGCAATCAACTAGTAGTCATAAGACTACTACCATGAAGTCCAATAATGTCCATAACTATGCAACAATTAACTAGTAGCACTAAACTACTACCATGGAATGAGCCATAGTTATGATCTCTGTGACTATACAACAATCAACTAGTAGCACACAACTACTACCATGCCATCAAGCATACTCATAGTCTGAAGTCCCTATGACTATGCAACAATAAACTAGTACCACAGAACTACTACCATGCCATCAACCATATTCATGGTTGATAATATCTATAAATATTCAACAAACAACTAGTAGTACACAACTACTACCATGCAATCATCCATAATCATATTCTCATGATGAATCTAGTAGAAAAAAGATACTCCCATAGTATCCACGACTATGATATGATGTTTCTCCTCTCCTAGTAGTCCCATTCACACCCATCTACTGGGAAAGACTACTCCATTAATCCCTTATTTTCTCCACATGATTGATATAGGAAACCCTTGTCTAAAGGAAAATTTTCTAGAGGAGAAACATCACACCTTCCTCTCAACGAGGGTGGACATTCTTCATCATGCTAATCTTGTCTCTAAAGTACTCATACTTCACTTTGGGCAGAGGCTTTGTGAGAATGTCCACTTTCTACTCATGTATGGATATGCTATAGATTTACTAATCCTCTCTACACCATGACTGAGATGTAATGGTATTTTTATCTCTATATGCTTCACACAAATTTGATTATCACAATGTATAAATGTTGTCTCCAAATCTAGATCAAATAACCATGCAAGAAACTTTTGAAGCTAAGTTGCTTCAAAAGTTGCAACACTGTCTGCTATATCCTCTTCCTTTGTTGTACCGAGTTCCATTGATGTATGCTTCCTACTTAACCATGAGATCATACATGATCCAAATTGAATCAACATTCAAATGTTATTTTCTGATCCACTACACTCCCTACCCAGTCAGAGTATGTATAACCCTGCAACTTCACATCTCCATCCGAGAAATATCTCAATCCATATCCAACTGTACCATGTAGGTACCTCAACACATGTTTTGTTGTTATTTAAGGTACATTTCTAGGCTCAACCATGTACTGACTCAAAGTGTTCAGTGAAAAACATATGTCCGACCTAGTGTTAACCAGGTACACCAAGGATATGATCAATTGTATATACATCATGGGATCCAACAAATATGAAGATGAATCGGTCAATATATTCATATTTTACATCATATCTGCGGTCATGGACTTGTATTCCATCATCCCAAATATTTTCAGGATCTCAACAGTATATTTTCCTTGGGTAAGGAAAATCTCATCTAGTCTCTGACACACCTCCAATCGAAAGAAATAATTCATCAAACCTATATCCTTCATCTCAAACTAGGAAGTGAGTTCCCTCTTGCACCCATATGTGAGCTTGTCATCCCTTGTAAGAAGCATTTCATCCAATATCAAGGGGCAACAATCCCCAAGCTCATCAAAATAACTATTTGGTATATCCTTCCCTGGGTTCCTGCTTAATCCCATGAAAATACTTCTTCAATCTACAGACATGAGACTCCTTCTCCTGTATCTTGTGGTTTCTCTATGTACACTTCTTCTAGATACTAGAGCAAGTGTATCATCCTAATATTCTCCCTCTTTTTGGGAGAATCGTCTTGCCACAAATCAAGCTTTGTACATCTCTATGCTACCATCTCCAACATGCTTAATATTGTAGATAAACTTGGAAGTCTCCATTGTCTTCCCTTCTAGTCTCAAAACCACTTTCCACACATCATTATTCATGATGTATGAAAGTTATTCCATCATTTCATCATTCCACACACTTGTTTCTTAACAAATTTCTCAAAAAATTGGAAGGCTCTGAATCATCGCTTTTTCTCATTAGCGCCACATAGCTGGAAAACTTGTGTGGTCTATAGAACAGAGGAAAAATCCATATTCCATTCCTTCTAACTGACTTTTTCCTCTGTCAATGAAACAAGGGAATCTTTTTAAGAGGTCTCACATCTCCTCGAATTCTCAGAATCTTAGATCTATCCTCCTGAACTCATGGCACCTTTTTGTCAGACCTAGAAGACGTCTCTCTCTCCCACCTGAATTTGAGGGGGAAATCCCTATGAATAATTATGTATTCCTCTGATTCAACTGAATCTCTATGACATCAGGCTCACTCTGAGTCCACATGATCCCTCTGAATCTTGACTCTCTCTATATAATCTTTGGATCCATCTATTGACTTCCTCTGAAGTACGATATCATATGAACTGTACTAGGAGGTTTCTCTTCCCTACTAGATACTGAGGGCTGACTCCTTATAAGTTTTTACTTGGTGGGGCCAACTGCCTCACCACTGGTGGAGCCATCTACTCCTCCTCATTATATGGATCATCAATTCCATATAACTACATTCTCTTTGCATTTTGGAAAGTATCACGGTACCATGTTGGTCTCTTCCCAGTGACTGCAACGTTTCTGGGTAGGCCCTTCTGGCTCTACTAACTCTTCCCTCTCATATGAAGAGTGATCAATTGAACCAGAGGGATCTGTATGGTCATCTTCATAGCCTTATTCTCGTTACAATCAATCTCCATATGAGATATTATGTATCCCACAAAAGTACCTTTCTTACCAGAAGGTATTAACTTTGTTCTCTTCTCTTTTGGTACATGGATGTGTACGATCATGTGCATGATTATATGTTTGGATAGTATGTTCCATGTCTCAGTTAGAGATCATCTAATTTTTTTCCTCCTCCAACCATTATTATAGATCCCTATTAGAGATATCACTTGTGACTTTCATGGAACAAGAGAAACAACAAGGGGAAAAAATAGATAAGAATAATACTCTTATAATAAGAACAATAATAATAACAAGAATAGGAACAATCATCACATTAGATCCTTCTCAGAGATATCACTTGTGCACTTCCTGGAACAAGAGCCAAAAAATACAATAACAAGAAATAAAAACAACACTCTTCTAGTGTTGTGACCAATCATTCCTCCATGGTAACCTACCCAGAATAAGAGACATGAATAACAACATTTCCATGGTAACATCTATCCAATTTACAAGATAACCTGCCTAGAGCAAGGTCAACAACCAGGAACATCTCGTAGAGGAGATTAATTTATCTTGTAAACATGTGCATCGATAATATTGAATTGTTGGTCCTCGACCAAGTTTTGAGGAAACATTGGTCATGTTTGACCATTTTTGGGACTTCAACAGGCTGGTTGAAGATGAAGTGCATAGGCAAAGTGGAGATCGTAGGATATCGCTCATTTTGTGGGATTTTTGGGATTTTAAGCTTTATGTAATAGGTATGGGATGTCAGAAAGAATATGAGGGCATTGGCTTAGTGCAGTCGAAGTTGGCTTCATGCAAGAATATGTAAAGGTTGCTAAGTGTGGAGAAAAATTGTTGGCTTTTGTGCATACTATGTGTTAAGACTTGCAAGGATAAGTGAAAGTTATTGTAAGAGGCTTTGTGCAGACAGATTGTGTGAGGATCTGTGCCTTGACCTGATTTTGAGGAAGGTGGATCTAGTGCGCTGTACACAAATCACCTGTCCAGTGTGAAGTTGGATTTGTGGCTTTGTGGACAAGAGAAGGATAATGTAAGAAGATTGATGGAGACTAATAAAGAAGAAGAAGAAGTTGGTGGTCATAGCCCCACACTAGGGTGAACCACGTATATCCTGTGTTGATATGCTTTGTGCAATGTTGTTCATGTCATTTATGTATTTATCTTCTTAGTGCATTGATCTTGATGTATGAGAGATAGATCTATTAATTCTTAGTGCTTTATGTATGATGCATGTTACATCTAATCTTATGATATGTGCTAAGAGGTTTTAGGGGTTAGATCTTGATTTTTACATCAAGATCTAAAAACATAGAACTGAAGAACAAAGAAAGCTTTGAGAATAGATATGTTGATGTAGTGCACAACATTCTACTTGACTTGCAAATCTCTGTGCTGAGAAAGAAGTCTGATATGAAGGAAAGAGGTAGATATTAAAACTTTGTGCTCTGGTAAAGGTAAGATAAGTGGAAAATTTTGCTTCAAAATTCTGAATCTAGGTATATTTGATATATTCTATCCTAGTCTAAAAACTAGGGCACAACTAGAATAAATATTTGATCTAAATAAATTTGATAGAGATAGTGAAAGATATGTTATTCCTATGCATAGAAATAATTTTTGGACTAAAAAATGGATGCAAGAACCTAGAAAGAATTTTTGAAGATTGTAGGTCCAACATGGTGATCCCATTATGTAGTACAGGAATGGTTGGGGATCGTTTAAAAGAAAGAGAGGATTGACATTGTATTATAACTACAGAAGACTAGGAAATCTTGCTAAGGAATGCCCTCGTATAAGTCCTATTTGTCTTTGTTGTAAAACTATTGGTCATGAGGTTGAGGATTTCCCTAGAATGATTTCCAAAGTTGAAAAGATGAACATTAGACAAGAAATCTATGAAGAAGGTCAAGAAACTAAGGATATGTTAAAGAACTAGAAAGAATCAGAGACTTTGTTATTCCATATGAAAGAAACACGGAATGATCACAAAGACACCAGTTTACCAGAGATCTTAAAAGAGAAGCAGTGCATAGAAAAAATAATAGGAGACTTCGACATAGACTATGTCTTGGATGAGGAAACACATGTGAATATTATGCCAGAAAGCACTTGGCAAATTTTGGGAAAGCTTGCTATGGTTCCTTCACTAGGAAGCATAGGAATTTTTAAAGGAAAGATGATAACCCTATGTGGAAGAGTTACTAATATACCTATGATTATGAAACATCGACCGAAGAAGAATTTGAATTCATTAAGTTTGTTGAGAACAATGCTCCTTTTTCACTTTTGTTAGGAAAGACCTGGATTGAGAAAGATCAGATATGAAGGAAAGTAGAGGAGAAAGATACAGAACAGAAAAAGAAAGAATTACGGGACTTCATAGCCAGAAAAATAGTGCGACTAATAGAAGAAAAAGAGAATAAGTCGAAGAAACAGAGGGCCATAGAATTAGTTGTAGAAGTTGAAAGAAAAAAAAAAGTCTTAAAGAACTTGTCCATGCAGGAAAGAAGAGCATCCACCCCATAAATAGTAAGAGAAGAGGTATTACACTTGAACCCTTGGAAAGATCCTCAATAGTGTGAATTTACTATGCTAAGAGAATATAATAACAATAATGGAAAGAGGAATCCATAGACTCAGATCACAGGAAAGAAGGTAAGAAATCTCAGTAAGAAGAATGAAAAGTTAGAAAAACTACAAGAAGTTCTAGAAAAGATTTTGTAGAAGGCAGGATTGGAGAACTCGAACCTCGCCGGAATAAGAAAACAATGCAGAATGGAACTTCACCATGGGGAAGCTATATGACCATTGGAGGCATCTCGACCATTAGAATGATTCTCTGGAACGGTTCGAAACACAATTATTGTTGCAGAGATCGCCATTGGACCATTGAGATCACACCATAAAAGATGGAATTGTATTGATTGAGGCATTCCTACCCATTGGAGGAATATGTTACGACATTACTTATTTAATCTGTCAGACGTTGTGCCGGGACCAATTTTTGCAAACTGAGATATATGAGCTAACAAAGAATTGGTTGCATACTACGTTGTATTGTTTAGAACTCGTTGTATGTTTGATTACCCCATCCATATGTTCGCCTATCCGCTCTCCTTGATTACAAGTGTTAATCTCGGGCGAGCATCGTGTACTAGAGAAATATGTGGAGGAGATTTTGATAGACCTCATGGCTCAAAAAGTCATTTCTGTAGGAATATAGACATCATCGACTAGAAGATTGCAAGCATCCTCCTTAACTTCACGTCAGTCTAGCCAAACCATGACTGTGAAAAGAAGCAAGCACCGCGATGATCTGGCTAACGTGAATAAAATCTCATCGTTCTTGCTGAAGTACATCCCACCTCTGGCTGGTGTAATTAGCCATGATAGTTTCCCCCATGATTTCGTGTACACATTGATCACTCCATACCTCCCGAAAGGGATACATGTAGTCGGGCCTCAGTTGGGACTAATCCCAACTCTCAAGATGAACGGCTTCAACCTCAGAGATAAGAATAACTATGCGATGCTTGCATTGCATAGGTACCTGACGAAGATGACTGTGAAGGAGCCCAAGATATTTCCCTAGTCATGGATTAAGGAGATCGCGAGATCGAAAATCTTGAACCTGATGAATATCCACCACTTCGACTGACATCAGGAGGTTAACACATGCGTTAAAATACTCCTGTCGTGATACCATGGAGGGTATATGTGGCTTGACAGGTGCATCACTGTGGATTCAACACTGATCCACCTCATTACATGACTGAGCATGCAGGGACCATACCCTCAATAGTTCTACTCAGGAAGGGTTTCATATCTCTCCCTAACACAATGTATAAAGGAAGCCTATGGAGATGTGGAGAAGGGGAAGCGAGGCTACAAGGTAGCCTCCATATAGGATGGAACAGTGTGCCTAGCTTGTTATCTTATCGCTAGCAATCTCATTAGAAAGAACCGTCTGACACAAGTCACAGGGTTCGTAGTTGACCTCATAGGGAAGTTTGCCGAAGGAATGCATATGAACTAGGCAAGCTACCTTGTCAATGAGTTGAAGAAGGACTACCGTGAAATGCGACACCAAGGCTACAAATTTCACTTCAGTTGTATGATGATTTTAATCGCATTTGTCACCTGGAAAATGCTGGAAGGAGAAACCTTCCTGAAAGTTGAGCCATCAGAACCATTGGCCATGAGGTTCACCACCTTATGATATACGAACGATATGGTGAAGCAGTGGCAGTCGAATGTTGTCCTCTATACCTACTACCTACAACTAATGCACTCCATTGAAGCATTTATGTGGATGACCCCAAATACTTTGCATCACTACATGTCGCTAGTGAAGTTTCGCATAGACTGACACTTCATCTACATCACTACGTGTGGGGATGAAAGCAAGGAGGAGTTGTAGTCCTACTATAAATTGACTTATGAATACATGGAAGAGATCACTAAGGAATGGGAAACATAATTCCTTGTACGGGTCGAAGATGAAAAAATATCCAACCATGACATCATCGGAAGTCCTTTGGTCACCCAAACTGAGTATGATGGACAAAGAAGCGCAACGAAAAAGAAGAAAAATGAGTAAGTACAGAAAATAGACAGTGATGAGAAGGATAGTGCATAAGAGGAAAGTAGGCCCGATTCACCCGAGGGAGGAGGAGGAGGAAACAAAGTGAACCAAGAAGAAGGAGGGGAAGAAGGAGAAAAGCAAGAAAAAGGTGAAGCTACATCACCAAAGGATCCCCTCACCACAACAAAAGCATCGCAGAAGAGGAAGGTTTCCCTGGAGAAACCTTCAGCAAGAAAGAAGTCTCGTGCCAATAAGCCTCAGTCAAAGAATGTGCTCACAGTGGACGATGTAGATCTCATCATCGCAACCATAGAGGATGCCTCAAAAGACATATTGTAGAGACATGGGGCAAAGACAGAGTCAATGTATGATATAATAGAGAAGGAGCTCAAAGACATACAAGAAGCTATCCAGTTGAGCCACACAGTTCTTACTATGCCTTCTTCATATGACAGTAAAGAATTGGGGGATGAGCCCACCCAAATGAGAATATTAGCAGATGTGATAGAGGCTCGCCTTCATCGAGCCCAAGAAGAAAAGGAACAAGCTACAAAATCCATGAAGAAAGAAAAGGAGGATGCCTTAGAGAAACTTCAATTTGCGCAATAGGAGAAAAATGAAATTCAGGTGAAGTTTGAGCAGAACAATGTGAAGATATAGGAAGAAAAATACGAACTACTCGCATAAAAAATTGTCACCAAGGAGGCAGTAACTAGAGCACTTTGTTTTGTGTTGAGCGTAGCATAGGAAGAATCAGATTCAACTGAGATGAAAGTAAGGAAGTTCGCTGAGGCCATTCAATAGCTTCAAACAAGAGTAATGGAGCTAGAAATCCAAGCAGTACCTAACACTCTACAAGAAGTGTGCAATCAAAGGGAAGAAGCTTCCAAGAGCGCAGTAGAAAGAATTAGGGTGTTGCCTTTAGAGTGTAAGAAATTAAATGATTGAAGTGCGTAGACCTATGAGCGCCTTGCCGAAGATACGTAGATGAGGAAATTGGAAGCACAACTCCAGGAGGTGAAGAAACATGCATCCACCGTGCAAGCATAGATGAAGATACTTACTAAAATTGAGAAGATAAATAGGTCATAGGAGAAATGCGTAGTCCAACAACAGGTTATTTCCATCCAGAGAAAAGTCATGGAAGTGACACAAAGGCTCCAACCGGTGTAGGACGAAGCCTACATGATTTTTGAAGAGATCTAAGGACAAGGCTCACAGCTAGAACAAGTAGTTACGATAGAGGATAAATGCCTACAAGGGCATGTCACCGAGCAATTAATTCAAGAGTTTTCCGAGCAGGAGGCTCTGGCAAAGAAGCATGACGATAATGATCAATCTAAGCTCGAGGCCTTCGAAGCAGTATTACCAAGATCAGAGTGACTCGGGATGAGTTACAGGTCAGTGTTGGGGGCCTATTGTCCATCAACCAAGTTTTTAGGAAATGTTGGTCGTGTTTGACCATTTTTGGGACTTCGACAGGTTAGTCGAAGACGGAGCACCTAGGCAACACGAAGATCACTAGATATCGCTCATTTTGTGGGATTTTTGGGCTTTTAGGGTTTATGTAACAAGTATGGGTGGTCAGCCCATGGTTTTACCCATGCTTAGGCCTTTTTTTAATGTATAAATAAGTAGCTAGGTGATGTAAGGAAGGGAGGTCATTGGCTTAGTGCAGTCGAAGTTGGCTTTGTGCAAGAATATGTAAAGGTTGCTAAGTGTGGAGAAACGTTGTTGGATTTTATGCATACTTTGTGTTAATACTTGTAGGGCTAACTGCAAGTGATTGTAAGAGGCTTTGTGCAGACATACTATGTGAGGCTTTGTACCTTGACCTGATTTTGAGGATGGTGGATCTAGTGCACTGTACATAGATCACCTGTCTAGTGTGAAGTTGGATTTGTGGCTTTGTGCATAGGAGCAAGAGAATGTAAGAAGATTGAGGGAGACTAATAAAGAAGAAGAATAAGTTGGTGAATGTATCCCCACACTGCGGTGAACCACGTATATTCTGTGTTGATATGCTTTGTGCAAAGTTTTTCATGTTATTTATGTATTTATCTTCTTAGTGCACTCATCTTGATATATGATAGATAGACCTATGAATTCTTAGTGCTTTATGTATGATGAATGTTATATATGACCTTATGCTATGTGCTAAGAGGTTTTAAGGGTTAGATCTTGATTGTTACTGCGCTATTATGTAATAAGGGTTAATCTGTGATGTGAATAAGAATCATAACCTATTGTATATGGTTAGCTAAGTGCTATTTTAAAGTGTTGTGATCATAGATCTGTGTCCCAGCTAGGTTGTATACACCTGAGTCCTGCAACCCCCACTGCCTCTACCTCGGGTGAGACTTCATCTTCTTCGCAGGTGTTGCCAAAAGGGATGGTAGTTAGGGTTTTTTTGCTGTGTTTTTGAAGCATTGAACCCTGGCTCTGCCCCTGTGCCAACATGAACAATGAGATTTTACTTACTGATCATAATAACAACAATATTCAAGTGTTACTAAACATTTGATAGAAATACAAAATAATCTAACTTTAAAGACTGTTATTCTAGTTACAACACTTAGGTTGCAACAATATAAAATATCAAACGTTATATACAAACCTAGACTCTAAGAGATATCGTCACAACTTCCTCCAACTCTTTGGATTCCTCGGAGTGCACTAGATCTAATATCCCTTTGGATTTGTTGTCACTCCTTGGATAAATGGTCTTTTTCCAAGTGTCAATGAGCTTAAAAAAGAAAACTGTGCAGCGAAAAATTGCATGTGCGGTGGCAAATCTCACGATCTTCCTTCCAGTGGTTAGATTGTTCTGAAGGTAACTAGCTCTGATACCATGTTAGATTTTCAATAGTTTTGTTAACATTTTATTTACCATAGCATTTTTATATTCTTTTAACATTCAATAATAATATATTGAAATATATAAGTAGTAGATAAACAAGCACAAGAAGAAACAAAGATTTATCCTAGGAAAACCCCAAACTCGGGGAAAAACCCAACCAACTTTTATTGGAGATAATATTCCAATACAACCATGAATAACCTATAATCACAAGAGAAAATCAATAATGGAGAACCAAATACTTATGTTTTGTTCTTGTAAAAACCTTGGCGAGGGTAGACAACTGAGTCACCACAGAATTGGCGCATCACTAGCACACCACAAAACTGGCAGAACTGGTAACTCCAAGTGCAATTGCTACTGCAAATGCAACTACTAATATAACTGCACAAAACAACAGGGCATCGCCACCCAACCTTAACGTAAATCCTCCATAGGTAGCACAAAAGAGAGTTAACAAAGAGTCACAAAGAATATCCTTCCCCAAGTGGGGCACACTCTCCAAGAAAACCCAAAACCAAAAATAGCGAAACTGTTGCGGGTGTCTGTCTGGGGCCAAATTCTTTTTTTAGGTCTTCATATTTAATTTATTATTTTTGTGGGCCGAACTCTCTTCCAGGAAATTATATTTCCACTTTAATTATTTCTTCTGGGCCGACTTCTCTTCTATGGTCTTTTATTTCAGTTCATTCTTTTCCGAGGTGTTCTTCAAGTGTTCAATGGTCTTCCTTTCACTTCTGGAATCTTCTTCTTCTCTAAGAAAAGTATTCCACGATGGAATACCTCCTGCAACTACCCAAACATCAACATAAAAATTCACCTCCAATGCTTGTTGGAGGTTTGTTAAAGCTGGCATGATCAATCAATGTACTCAAATGACCAATGTAACCATGAAAATAATTGATTAGTGAGACACCTAAAGGACATATGGGAAGACCCAACAGTTGATATGTCTGATTCACTCAGATCCACGCCGTTCCTTTGTTTAACTGTATACGACCCTCTGGAGGGCACGAGGAAAACGATACCCCAATGATGGCTGGACGTCTGTAGCTTTTCTTCCCCAACAATGATAACTTGTGTTGCATTGTGTGGCGACCCGATTTCTGTGAGTGGTGTTGATGATGAAGTGTTGTCCTATTTGTTTCAATGGTCAGCTGGACAATGGATTGCAATTGACGTCGGGGAAGACTTTGTTGGTTGTTTTAATATTGGGGCCGCAACCTTGGAGATCTGAATATTCGCTCCTCTCCTCTTCAAAATGGTTTTACCTTCAGTGTAGTTTAGTTATTCTGCATTGCTTTATAGATGAA
This sequence comes from Picea sitchensis, assembly GCA_010110895.2. NCBI lineage: Eukaryota > Viridiplantae > Streptophyta > Pinopsida > Pinales > Pinaceae > Picea > Picea sitchensis. Next base: position 103,149 of record SNQJ01S0023996.1, read on the forward strand.
TGAATTTTGGGTGGATAATTATTGCTCTTTACTAAATGGGAACATTATGTTTGGTAAACAATATTTTTAATTCAGTTTGAAATGGTATTATTTTCTATATGGAATTCTTCCTGGCTATTATTTGGAGTGTACATTTATATTTTGAATGAATAACAACTGGACTAGATTTATTACGCCGATAGGCGTCCCCCTATGGGAATTGATGGATTAATTAACCTTTTAATCATAAATTTTAATCTTATGGCCAACAATGAAAGATGCTGGCATATTCTTCGTTGTCGTCTCAAATCAATGAATGAGATTTAATTTCATAACTTCCTTGCATTTATGAAAGCGTACGTTTTCCTTGTTTACTTTTTCACATTTACTTAATATGATTAAGGAATTACTGCCCTAACCATTGATTGCCACATTTAATTGATTAAGAAGGATTAATATGTAAAGAGCGCTTCGTTTCCACATTGATTATTTAACTCGGATTAACAATGAACACGATTTTATGAATGTCAAGAGTTGGATGTGAAGCGTTGGATGTGGATAACACGTTTCATCTTTGGACAGGTTTAAGTTGCGGTGGGCGTAATGGTAACAACTATCATACAGTAAGAGTAAGAGAGGATTCATACAGTTGCGGTGGGACAATTCAAAGACTCGACGTGGAATGGCCTGATGCCTGTGTTTCCAGGTGGACAATGGCGAGTTTCAATTTAAATTAACTCATGCGTTACTAGACGGAGAGTCGTGGAGTGTCGGTTGGGTTTCAATTTCACATATCATATGCGAACGATGGAATTAATGGCGTTTTTTAAAAGTGGGATGGGTGGGAGTAGAAAAACCACCCTTGAATCAGTGCTTTGCAGAGATCCCCAAGTCGAAGGTAACATCAATTCCACTATTTTTTAACAATTCAACGAATCCCCATTTTCCCTGGTCGTATTTCGATGGGTTCATTATTCTAACTTGTAGAAATTCCCGAGCCCTGATTTTACCATTGCGTTGAGTTTACCATTGCCATTTGGGACCGGATTCTTACCAAGCCGCCCCATCGATTTCACTGAACCTCAAATCGCTATTTTTCTCTTTTTTGTGTGGGATCCAGTTTCTAAAATCGCCACTGTATTAAGGGTTTATTCATTTGAGGGCCCGATTGCTCTCCTGACGACGTTTCTGGTCAGCATACAGGGTCCGAACTTGATAAATGCAGACTTAATAATTGCCAGGTAGACACAGAATTTGCTATGCCAGTTTATCTCAACCAAGGATATTAAACGCTTAAATATTTTCATTTCATTTCAACTTGATGTTGGGTAGTCGACATGACAATTGTAGGTATAAAAACTCTCTACACAATTCGTGAGAAGAGATATGAGTTATGCAGTCTCTACACAATTCGTGAGAAGATATATGAGTTATGCAGTGGAATACCACGGCCAGTAATCGACTTTTGTGTTATGTGAGAAGAGATATGCATTCTGTGAGAAAAGATATGCCATGCCAGTATCTCAACCAAGGATATTAAACGCTTAAATATTTTCATTTCATTTCAACTTGATTTTGGGTAGTCGACATGACAATTGTAGGTATAAAAACTCTCTACACAATTCGTGAGAAGATATATGAGTTATGCAGTGGAATACCACAGCCAGTAATCGAATTTTGTGTTATGTGAGAAGAGATATGCATTCTGTGAGAAAAGATATACTCGAGCTCGGGATCATGTAAGAAGATTTATGTATAAGTGAATGCATGTGTAGGTCACATTATACTAACAAAACTCCATTTGGTAGCATTAAGGTGACATGTTCAATCAAGTTTAATTTTCATTTCCATGGTCATTCATCGGCTTTTATGTGTTTAAACAATCCTTAATCTCCTTTACCAATATTTGGGTGTTAAACCTATTAATCAAGATGTAAGTAAATGAGATAGGCATCTAGTAAATTATACTAACAAAATCCACGCATTAATACATTAATAAATTATGCATTAATGTGTTGTTATGATTGGTCACTATGAATACACACTCTCGTTGATACCAACAACATCTTACTCATTTAGGGTTTTACTGGTTGCATGTATTCTTCACTAAAAATGAAAAGTTAACTCCATTGCCACAAGGTGATAAGACAACGATGGACATGATAAAATCAAGATTCGTTTCACAAGCGTACATTTATATTTGCATAAGGTAGTATAAAAAATTTTGTTGGATTATCTGTGTTACAAAGGATTCAAGCTTGCTCACATGCGACATTTTAAATTTGCATAAGGTAGCATCACATGTAGTATAAAAAGCATGGTTGGATTACCTCGGCTTATAGTGATACAATCTTGCCATAAAATTTTGTTGGATTACTCAAGCTCATAGTGATTCAAGCTTTATTATATTCCATTAGGGAGCTTTAATACGTCATGATAATAATATTAACAGTATACATGTCTTTATATAATGTTTCTATTAATTAATATATATGCTTCATAGTTAGAAATACTATATTAATATTATATTTTGGTTGATGGTTATTAGGGTTAGTATACAAATGTCCTTCATATAATACTCATTAATATCATTTAATGCTTAATTATGTTAGCAATAATGCATTAATATATTAAGGTGAATGGTAATTAGGTTTGAGTTATTAAGGTTATAGTTATTAGGATTGTTAGAATTATTAAGGATGATTAATATAGTTATTATTAATATAAAGGGCTTTTAATTATTATTAATAGTTAATAATAATAACTATTAATATTAATAATACTACTTTATTAATAATCATTAATACATATCAATAATTTATTAAATTTATTAATAAACTATTATTAGTACTTTATTGTTAGTAAAATTATAGACATTACAATATTATCAATAAAGTATTTTTAATACTTTGTTGTTATTATACATGATACATTAATAATTAGCGCAACAATGATTATTAAATAATAATAATAATTAACTATACTATTAGTTATTATGAATACACATAATTAGTTATATATTATATAAAGAGTGTTATAAGACATCCATTTATTTTAAGGATTAGAAAATATGGTTTAATGAGTGTGTAGAATTTATTCTTTTTAATAAGGGTTTTAATAAAAGTTTTATATGTGTTTGTCTATGGAATCTAATGAAAGTTTTGTATGGGTAGAAGACTTATTTAGAACAACTAAAAAATCATCATCTATAAATTTAAAGATGATTTTTTATCAATCTTTTAGAACAAGTATGATTCTAAGTTTGTTTCTATGTAATAAATCAAATGAGTTCAAAATTCATATCTTTGTGACAAATGAAGTACTTTATGATATTTTCTCAAAAAAACATTGAGAAAATTTTCTTCCATAATGTGTGGAACATGAACCAACCCTTTGTCATGTGACAAAATAACCAAATGTTGTATTAAAAGTAAATTCAAAGTTTCAATATGAGTAACATAGTATTGTTACAATGTGACCATCATAGTCCCATTGTCGCAATGTGATGAACTAGGCCCCATCATAGATTCCTCACATTGTCAAGCATTTTGCCTAACATAGTGTAACATAGAAAGGTTTTCAGAACCTAAATTCCCATTTTCGTAATGTAACAAACATAGCTTCATCATCGCAAAGTGACATGTACCACTTCTATTGTCACAATGTGATGTGAAACAAATATCCTAACATCATAATGTGTGAACATTTTGAAATGTCACAATATGAAAAAACATATGCCTCATCAGTCGCAATGTGACACAAATATCCCAATGGTAATGTGAGAAACATTTGTAAATTTCATGACAAACATGGAATCTATTGTCCTAATGTACCTGAAACAACTCCACTGCCAGATTGACAAACATAGCCCAACATTGTAATGAGACGACCATTCCTTAATATTGTAATGTGACAAGCATAACTCGATATCAAAATGTAATAAACCTATTCTAATGCCATAGTTTGATAAGAAAACACTATGTTGTAAATGTCATGACCATATAAAGGACACGTGTGTACTAAAAAAATCATTAATATAATTTAATATTACCATATACGGCGTTTATGATAGTCTTATCGTTGCATTGTGATGAACCTAGCCCTGTCATTAGGCAATGTGCCAACATTTTCAAACGTCAGAATAGGATTTTAATATAATGCCTTCCTCACAACAATGTGATGTGCGTAACCCATTGTCTAATGTGACAAACGTAGCCCTACATTGAAATGAAATGAACATCTGCTAACGTCGCAATGTGACACGAAATGATAAACCACTCTCATGTGATATCTATACCATAATACAGCAGGTTACAAAAATCTTTCCTTCAGGATAATGCACAAACTTCCTCGACGTCAAGAATGATATGGACATAGACTTTGTCATCACTATATGATTTAACCATAGTGAATTAATACCTATGGTGATATATATACATGGATATTCTGACATCTGAATGTGTCAAACATTTCCAAAACATGACAAACATTTCCAAACATTATATCGACCATTATATCAATTCAGTTTAACAAGAAGGCAATAGTAAAATATATGATTCTACAATCGCAAAAAAAATTTACACTGGATTCAGACGTCAGTAATATGACAAAAAATTTTGACGCCACATTCTGGAACACTGCTCTTCCCAACGTTTAAAGTAAAATATGATTCTACACTATGTCAAGTGTTTCCCAACATTGCATTATGAAGAACATTTCACGCCACATTGTAATAGTTTCCCAATGTTGCAATGTGACACTAGCTTCCTGCACATTGTGTTTTAACGCTTCCCATCATCAATGTGACGAAGTATCACCTTTGTTATCAATGTCCTTAGGTAAAGTATAAATCATTGTCTAAACTGTATAACATGATTCCATACATCCTATCAGGACTAACATTTCCATTGCATTGTTATTAACATTGCATTGTATCAGACTAACATTGCATTATGATGAACATTTCCCAACGTCAGTAAGTGACGAACATAACTCAATGTCACATTGTGATTTAATGTTCTCATCACTAATGTGATTCACTATTTCCCTATATGTCGATTTTGACGGTATCCGCTCCCATCATCGCTAGCTGTGATTAAGGATTTCTTTGTTATCAATGTCCTTAGGAAAAGTATAAATCATTGTCTTAAATGTATAACATCATTTCACACATCTCATTGTGACTAACATTTCCATTGCATTATGATGAACATTTCATTGCATTTTCAGGATCTAACATTGCATTAAGGATGAACATTCTAAATATTCTATGTGACTTTTTACCATTTCCCAATGTCGATTGTAATCTTAATCGCTCTATCACACAATGTGACGCACTATCTCCCCTTTGTTATCAATGTCCTTAGGGAAAATATAAATCATTGTCTAAAAGTAAAACATGATTCCATGCATCTCATTTTGACTAACATTTAAATTGCATTATGATGAACATTTTCATTGTAATTGTGACTAACATTGCATTATGATGAACATTTCCTATGTCGTGATTATGACAAACATTTTCCCACATCGCCGGATTCGATGAACATTTCCTAATGTCGATTTTGACGACACTGCGATCACACAATCCACTTAAAATTTCCTTTGTTGTGTGAATGTCCTTAGGAAAAAAATATAAATTATTGTCTAAAAAAGTAAAACATGATCTTACATCTCATTGTGACTAATACCTAAAAATGACTGACAAAGATTTCATTAATGTACTAATACATTAATGTATTTAATTCATTATTATCAGATGACCATTACTGCATTAATAATATTAATTATTACTACATTAATACATTAATGTGAGTTTATTCATTAATGTATTAATACATTAATATAATAATGTATTTAATACATTTAATGTATTAAATATATTAAATATAAAGAATGCATTAATACATTAATGGGGATGACTTCCATTAATGTATTAATACACATTAATGCATTTAATTCATTAACGACACATTAATATAATAATGTATTTAATGCTAATGTATTAAATACATTAATAATGTATTTAATACATTAATGTATTAAATATATTAATACATTAACGAATTAAATACACTAACACATTAAATACATTAAATAATAAAATAAAAAAAAAAAAAAAAAAAAAAAAAAAAAAAAACATTTAATATATTAAATGCATTAATATTTCATGCATTACATTTTAATGCATTAATGTATTAATGCATTAAATACATTAACTACTAATACATTTAATGCACATTGTAGTAAGTATTGTTTTATACCCTTTTAATACTTAATACATTAATGCATTTAGTATCTTTTATACATCCATTTATATATCACTAATGTATAGTTTAAATAATACACAACCCATTAAATATATTAATGTGTTTCTCTTATAATGTATTTTTATTTTATTCACATTATAAATATTTTATCAATGTAAATACTTTGTTAATGCTATGCATTATTGTATTTTTGAAATTCTAATACTTTGTATTAAGTATAGATGTTTTATTAAACAATTAATAATTGACTAATTTAATATATTTTATTAATAAATTCAACTCTAAATACATTTATCATTTACATGTTACATTAATATATTAGGTTATGCTACTAAGATATTGATACTTTTATTTATACATTTCATTGACTAATTAATACATTAATGTATTTATACATTATTAGTGTTGTTTCCTTATTTATTAATAAAATTAATAAATATCTTAACAATGTCTTTATTTTTTATTACTTTCCCAATAGTAAATATAATATTTTATTATTTCATTTTGCCATCTCTATTAAATAATTTGTTATTTATTTTTTTTTTTTTTTTTTTTTTTTTTTTTTTTTTTTTTTTTTTTTTTTTTTTTTTTTTTTTAATAATGTATTTATTTTGTTATTATTTCTTTTATATAATTTTTTAATCATAAATAATTTTGTTTAATATTACTTTTATTAGTTATAATCAATCGAGAATTAATAATTTTATTTATTATTAATTTATAAATATTACGATTAAATAATTTATAATTAATTAATTTTGATAATTAAATAATCATTTTTAATAATTTAGTTATTATTTATTTTTAATTACATTAACCATAATATATTAATTAATTAATACATTAGTGAATTTATACATTAATGCTATCTCCCTTATTTATATATATACTGCATTATTTTATCAATGTCCTTATTTTATTATTTCATTATTATATGTGCGGCTTTATTATTTTTACTTTTATTAACTTTATTAAATAAAAAAAAAAAAAAATATTTTATTTTATAAATTAATTTATAATATATAAATGTATTTTTTCTACTATTATTGTAATATTTTAATAATGCATTTATTTTTATTAATTTTTTAAAAAAAAAAAAAAAAAAAAAATAAATATTTTTATTTAATTTTAATTTTATTATCTATAATCAATTGAGAATTAATAATTTAAATTCATACACTAATAAGTATTATTACAATTTTTAAATAATTAATTTCTATAATTAAATAATCAATTTCTAATATTTTTTATTGTTTAATAATTTTTAAAGAAATAATAATTTATTATTATTTAATAATTAAATTATTATTTACATTTACCATTATTATTAAATTATTTAATTTTATATGAAAATAACTAAATTTTTAATTATTTAATTTTTAAATAATAAATAAGTAATTACTACTAAATAATATTTAAATATTACATATAAATTGTATTAAAATATGTTCATGGTTGTATGATGTATGTCAGAGCCATCCTGCACACCACTTTTATATAGTGAGTTACATATACGACCTACACGCATTAATTTAAAAAGTGAAAATGGCTACTGAAGAATTTATATCAAGCACGCTTCTTTACATGTGCATTGCTGTTGCTAGTCTTAATATCAGATTTATTAAAGCTATTCAATATCTTAATCTCTAAACATTATTTTAAAATATCAATCTTAAAAATTTAAACTTTACACATATATATAATTTATTTCCATATTTCTAATTAAATTTACCTTTGTATTTTTACTTTCAATAAAATTGGTATTTCTAAAATTTTCTTTTCAGTTTTATCAGTTATAAAATGTTTCCACTTTATAATTTTATCATGATTTATAAGTTTTGGGTCCACTTTAATTTTAATACTTAATAATAATTTTCAAGAATGGAAAAATTGGGATGCACTATCATTGCGGCTAGCGGCTAGGGTTTTCTATAGCTGCTGATGTTTCACTCTGTTGGTTTGGGCTGATTGGATGTTGCATTTAGAAGTTAGGAAGGTACCGTGATGACATGTTGTCGGTAGCATTTTGTTGGGCTATGAGGAGGAAGCTTTTGCCTCTATTCTTGATAAGTCGATATGTTATTTGAAGCTTAAATTTGTTAAAAGCATAGAAGCAATTCTTCCGTTCTAAAATCCAATTTTAGAAAATATTTTAAATTCCAATTCTAGAAACTAAAAGGAAGGTCATTATGTTGTATGAATTAGTGTTAATACACAAATTTAATGACATTTTGTCACGTCCTTGTGATGGCTAGACTTAGGTAAATCCCTTTAAAACTGTATTTGAGGAATGACTTCTTGCTCATATTTCATATGTCAGAGAGCATTGAAAAATCCCTTCAGAACTATATCCGAGGAATGGATTCTTGCGGATATTTCATATGTCTTGACTTAGATCACAGAGCATTGAAAAATCCCTTCAGAACTATATCCGAGGAATGACTTATTGCCCATATTTAATGGAGTCAAGGAATTATTTATTCACCCATATTTCATGCTTCCAAGGATGAACGGTTATTAATACACAAATTTACTAGTCTTTGGTCAAGTCCTTGTGATGTCTAAACTTGGGTCAAAGAGCATTGAAAAATCCCTTCAAAACTATATCTCACGAATGGCTTCTTGCCCATATTTCATGGGGTCCAAGAAATTGTTTCTTCGCCCATATTTCATGGGTCCAAGTGATTGTTTGTCTCCTACTAGAGCATTGAGTTTGATCTGAATATGGAAATATAAGTTTCCCACTCCTAGGTCAAGCTTCAACACCTCCTAGTGATTGTATTTTATGTAGTAAATACATTCTCAAAGTCATTTGAGACAAGCTAGGTCATTTCAATAATAGAGTGGAAATAAAAATGATAAGCCCACAATGAAATCCATAGAAATATCTTGCCAAATAGCAGGGGGAATCAGAAGCAGTTGGAGTGTGCCTGAGGATTTGAAAGTTTCTCTCTTGTTGCATTGACAGACCTCACGTTCAACCACAAAGGTATGGACGTCCTGTTTCATACCCTCCCAGAAAAAAAGAACGTTTGATTCGTTCATAGGTTTAGGTAAACCCTGAATGCTCAAATGTGGGTGATGCATGAAGTGAATAAAGCATTCTGGATTTAAGTTGGGATTACTTGCATAAATACAAACGACCTTTGTAGCGAAGCTCTTCATTATGCCAAGAGTACCCTGGAGAAATTGAAGAATTGTGTTGCAATTGGTGGAACAGACTAGAAAATTTGGAGTCTTGCAACCATTCGTGATGAACAGCTTGGAGCCAATTTGGTACAATGAAGAAGAGGGAGAAAAGGGACATTTCTTCTTCATATATCTGGGAAAGAACATCGAGCACTACATTTTCCTTTCTCTCCTTGTAAATGATCTCATAATCATATCCAAATAGCTTGGTCACCCATTCTTGTTGCGCCGGGGATAAAATTTGTTGTTCCAGGAAATACTTGAGACTCTGATGATTAGTTTTGATTTGGAATCATTGACCAGATAAATAAGGATGCCAAAAAACATGCAGAATAGCTAACATTTCCTTTTCATGAATGGATTGGCCCAAATGTTGCTCTGAAAGTTGTTCTCTATTGAAGGCCAAGGACCTACCATCTTCCATGAGGACGACTCCAATTCCTTTCCTAGAAGCATCACATTCCAATACAAATGTCTGTGTGAAGTCTGAGAGAGCTATGATAGGGGTCGAGCACATAACATCTTTTAAGGCTTGGAAGGCATGATCCACAACTAAACTCCAAGTGAAAGCATTCTTTTTAAGGAGGGAAGTGAGAGGAGCTTCAATCTTTCCATAACTCCGAAGAAACTTCCTATAATACCCTGTTAAACCCAAAAAACCACACAAGCTCTTAAGCGTTTTAGGGCGAGGCCAATCTTACATGGATTCAATTCTCTAAGGATCCACACGGACACCATCCTTGCCAAAAATATGACACACGTATTCCACTTCTCAGACAACAAAGGAACATTTAGATTGTTTGAGGAAAAAATGATGTTTAGAGAGTAGATGGTGAAATTGATTCATATGGGAGAGATGGGATAGCCAAGTTTTACTATAGATGAGAATACCATCAAATAAAAATAAGACGAAATGACGAAGAAAAACATGAAAGACATTATTTATAAGACTTTGGTAAGTGTAAGGAGAATTACACAATCCAAAGGGAATTACCAAGAATTCATAATGACCATCATGAGTGAGAAATGTAGTCTTCGGAATGTCTTCTTCTTTCATAAGGATCTGGTGGTAGCTAGAATGTAGATCGAATTAGGTGAAGTATTGAGCACCACTCAATTCATCCAACAGGTAATGAATGACAAGAATGGGGATTTTTTTTTTATTGTGATTTTGTTGAGGGCACGAAAATCAAGACACATGCGCCAAGTACCTTCTTTCTTGAGTACCATGACCACAGGGGAAGAATAGGGTCTAGTATTGGGACAGATAACACCAACTTCTAGTTATTCATGAACAATTTTCTCAATTTCATTCTTCTGGGCAAAGGGATGACAATAAGTTCGAACATTGGGAGGAAGATTGCTCAGGATGAGAGGGATAGAATGATCATGGACTCCACATGAAGGGGGAAGGTCTTGGGGGGTGGTAAAAACAACATGGTGGCGGGAGAGCATATATTGGAGGTCGAGATGTACAGACGGTGTCTCAATAGAATAAATGGAGTAGAGTTGGGTTATAATTCCTGAATGACCTTTTTTGAGGAGATTTTCCATGCGATGGGAACTGATGATCTTAAGGGAGCCTTAGATGATGCCTTGGAACTTATACTGTTGTCCCCCCTGTTGGAATTGCATGGTTAATTTCTTAAAATCCCTGAGAATGTGGCCTAGAGTGCATAAAAATTTGGTACCAAAAACAATTTCACAACCATCCATGTCTGTAGAAAACATATGGGATTTAAGGTTATACTGACCAATTTGGAGTCACACATTTTCACATCGTCCCCCACATTTCATGGAACCACCATTGGCAATCATGATTTGAAAAATATTGACAACACAGATGTAATAATTAACTTCTTGGGAAATACGATGATGAATAAATTTATGGGTTCTACCACTGTCCACAAGGATGATGACTTTCCTATTTTTGATGTAGCCAATTAATTTGAGAGTCTCGGGAAAAAATAATCCAGTGAGGGAATTTAGTGAAATCACTGAGTCAACGTCTGGTGGGTCAGAGGGTGGATTGAGTTCAGGAGGTGGTGGTAGTTCCTCCACAGGTGGAACAACAACATATTCTTCAGAAATATCCTTAGTGACAACCATAAAAAGATTTGTTTCCTTACACTTGTTCCCGAGAAAACATTTTTCATCAAAATTACAACAAATACCCCTGAGTTGACGTTCATTCATTTCATCCATGGTTAATTTCTATATCTCGAGGGGAGTTGCAAAAGGGGAAGAACTGGTGGGTTTAGGGCGAGGAGGAAAGGAGGATTTTCAGGTCTTGGAGGAAACAATCTATTGGGATTCCTAGGCTCATTGAGTAGCTTCCAACCAAGTCTAGGGGCATGCCATGAGAATGTGGGCACATATTTCATCTTTGAGTCAGCAGTTTGGTGTGTATATTAAATCAAAACACAATTACATGCATCATATTATTAACATATGAGGTTCGTGCATAATTACAGTCTTGGGAGAAAACAGGGTGTTACATTGCATCAACAAGGCCATGCATTTTCAACACTCTGTCCAATATTGGTCTTCCTTTGTAACACAATTAATAAGTAGTAGTTCCATGGAAATACCTAAATGTTATAAAAACATGATCGCAGAGAAATAAAATAAAACAAATGAGAAAATAAAACTCAACATATACACAATAGAATAGAGACACATATATACGTGGTTCACCGAGTGTGGGCTACGTCCACCACGTAAATTTCTAGGTCCTTCATTTATATTATCTTGTAAAATCAAGGGATAGAACCTAGAGCACAACCACTGTAAATTCCTCTTCTTTCTCTCACAGTCTCCGTTCTCATAATACAATATTCGCTATAATACACAACCAAACTACAATTCCCTCATAAATGAGGGTTTCCTTCTAGGGAAAAACACCATAATATAATCTCTACAGTCATATCTTTGACTTAATCATGAATGGTCAAGATTGAGTATGAAATTACAATATACATTTACAAGCCCCCCCTGCAACCCAACCGTGTGGTGGGGTGCACAGTATTATGGGTTGTACAGTCTTCATGGGGTATAAACATAGCTGAAAAGAAAGACCTCTGAATAAGTAAGATAAGTAGGCTCTACAACCAATATATAACAAGGTTTATCATAGACCCAAGCCAAACTATTAGAAAAAAAGGTGTCCCCTTGAAGCCAATAAATCCTCTGGTATCAAATGTAGATTTTAACCTTGTACAATACATTACTGCAAATGGATTATTAATAAAAATAGAAAAGATACATTGAGACACACACGCACACACATAAATAGATTATGTAGAGATTTTACCCTCGATACTCAGACTGGGAAAACCAACAACGTTTTTAGAGATGCACCTCTGAACTTTATTCATCATTCCAATACAATATATATATGATCCCACAACATCCAAAAATCCTAATCAATTGGCCCAATTAGATTACAACCCTAATTGATTAACTGAAATTAGAAAATCATGGGTTGAAACATCATGCACCACAAAATCTCCAAGGACTAAAAACCACTGCCACCAAAGGTGAAAAATCATCAAAACAATTGGAGAAAAAAATTACGAATAAAACCCCCAAAATTTTTCCTCGAGGGATCCACCCCTAAGGTCCCCATTGAAGGGACCTATACTCATGCAAATAATATAACACATACCTAAAAGGGGGGTCATCTTAAGTCCTTCTAGCTTCACTTTTTGTTTATGATGTTTTCTCTCATTTGGGAATGAATTTTTTCCTATGTGCTTTTCTCCTTTTATCTATTTCTAAGATTTTTTAATTGGGTACCTTAGCAGGTCTAGTTTCCAAGACCCATTTTTTTGTCTTCTTTGTTTACAACCTACATTTCTATTGAAGGGGGTTGTTAGTGTTCTATTCGGATATTTTTCCAATTTTCCCAATACTTCCAAACAACCAAGTATTGTTAGTTGTAAGAGTAATTAGGCATTCTTAACTACTTGACTATTCTTTGCTAACAGTAGGCCTCTTCCATTGTTATATATATCAACAAATATCGTGTATCATTTAAATTAGATCTAATAGATCATGTATTCTCTCTCATACAAGGTTTATGGTGTTGCAGAGGATTTCTACATTGGTTGTGTTCTTTTAAACATTTACAGAGATCATTAGTCATGCACATACCGCATTTATGATATTATGAATTTGCAATTAATATTGGATTTATAATCTTATCATTCAAATAAAAAATTGTAGAAAAGAGAATTAAAATGTTTAAAGACAATGTGTAAGCATCCTTAACTACCTAACTATTATTTGCTAAGATTAGGTCTCTTGCATTGTTATATATATATCAGGAAATCTCTTGTACTTTTTAAAGTAGATCTAATGTATCATGTATTCTATCTCATAGAAGGTTTATGGTGTTGCAAATGGTTTCTACATTGGTGGTGTTCTTCTAAACATTTAGATAGATCATCACTCATGCGCATACCACATTTATGATATCATGACTTTGCAATAAATATTGAATTTCTAATCTTATCATTTAAATGGTTTCCCAATTTGCATCCTTTCATCCATTGGCCTAATTTTCTTATAAACAATTGTAGAAAAGAGAATTAAAATGTCTAAATACAATGTGTAGGCATCCTTAACTACCTAACAATTCTTTGCTAACACTAGGCCTCTTCCATTGTTATATATATAAGGAAATCTCTTCTATTTTTTAAAGTAGATCTAATAGATCATGTATTCTCTCTCATAGAAGGT
>SNQJ01S0023996.1:134573-176016 GCA_010110895.2 Picea sitchensis
TAATGATGGAATATGATGATAAATGCCAACTGGACCCCACAATGCCTCTCAAATACCCCTGTACTCGCTATAACATCCATCTGGCTACTCTGGTCATCATAATTCTCTGCCCTGTGATGATGTCCCAAAGTGGGGACATTACACCTTGTTCCTTAGAGTCTCGTAGTCTCCCTCAATATCACCTAGCAAAGTATTGACTTCAGGGGTTTCTGATGTCTACCAAGTCAGCCAAGAGGTGAGTGGCACCCTTGGAGCACGTAGTGCATCCTTAAGGGCATGTTGCGCAAGGAAAATAGAAAGAGGCGAGTGGCACCCTTGGAGCATATAATGCATCCTAAAGGGAAATTTGTGCAAGGAAAACAAAAAGAGGCAAGTGGCACCTTTGGAGCACGTAGTGCGTCCTGAAGCAGACGTTGTGCAAGGAAAATGGAAGGAGGTGAGTGGAAGCCTTGGAGAACGTAGTGCATCCTGAAGGGCACGCCGGGCAAGGAAAATGGAGGGAGACAAGTGACACTCTTGGAGCACCTAGTACATCTTGAAGGGCATGTCACAATTTTAACTGGTAAGTGAATAAACCTAGACGACCTTAAAATGAGTGATGTGATAAGTAAGATTTAAAAACAATTTTCCTTAATAAAAATGTCGTCGAGCCTAGTGAAATTAAAATCTAGGTCTAAGTAGAACATGTGGTCAAAAAAATAATAAGAAGAAATAAATATGTAACAAGAAGGGGGGTAAGAAAATCAAATTATTTATTAAAAACAAAATTTTAATGGAGGATTAAATCTTAAAAAGGGAAATGGTTGTTTTATCTATTTTTTCTAATTTAATTTTAGATAAAAAGAAAAAGGGGTAAATGTTTGTTTCATCTACACTTGCTAAATTTATTTTTAGTTAAAAAGGAAAAAGGGGGAAACTTAAAAGAAATAGGAAACGTAAACAAAAAGGGGAAACCTAAAGAAAAGCGGAAACATAAAGAAAAATTTGAATGTCTAAACTAGTAAGGAATATCTCCTTTGGAACTTTCTAATTATGAACTCAACTAGGAATTAAGCAAGGCATAAGTCATTTAAGAAGTGTAAGGGAATATAGGGACACCTAGGAGCATTTTTCTCACTGATTTTAGGTAGGTGAGAGAAATAGGAATGATTAATTAATTAATAAAATTAATTTTCTTGTGCAACTAGGAGATCGGGTGACATGTGTATGGGGAGATTTTTCCTAATTAAAATTAATGAAAAAAGAAATTTAATGAGAATTTGGGAAACTAATTACTTAAAAACTCTATAAAAATGATGGAGGAGGAGGATTATGGATCTGATCTTTTACCGTAACGTTGCGCTACTGAATTTTTTTCTTGATTGAGCTTCTCTTGTGGGAGTTGGGATACTCGGCTCGAGTTACAAGAGGTAGCTCGACCTTGCGAGGTGAGCTGGGTGCTAGAAATTCTCTGGTATTGTGTGCGTGGCCCCTTTATGGCTCGGGGGCCTCAAGGGGAAGAAGAGTACCCATAGCATTGGCTGGGAGGTATCAGTGAGCTCACATCAGTTGACAAGAGGGAGCTGGATAGAGTGTGAGTGGGACAAAAACTACAGAGCATTTGTGTTTGGCTAAGTTACGCCGGTTTAAGTTGTTACTTGCAATGAAATTTAAATTACGCATGTTATTTCTTTATGTGGGTTTATTGATTATTATGAAGATATTGTGGTTTTATATTCTGTCCCTTATCCCTTTAGTCATCAGTCTGTGCCTGAGAATTCAACGAGGAGCCGAATCGATGGTCATCACATCAGTGTTTAAATACCTATAGATTTAAATGCCCTACTTTTCTGTGCATGGATGATGAGTAAAGGATAAATTTTGTCTAGTTGTCTATCTCTTACTTATCTTTGCGTTGATTGATTCATGGATAAATGATTTTTATTTGCAACTTATTATGAATGAGTATATGTGCATTTGATTGATCCATTGCCGAGTGATTATCCTTGTGGCTTCTTGTGCTGAGTATCACAACATTTATGTTGATTTATCTCTAATCGAAGAGTCTCTGCAATTTTGTTTGATTATCTCTATGCTTCGCCTCTGCGACTTCTTGGCATATTATCTCTGTGTTTTCTTGATTGGTAAATCTCAACATTGGTAATATGGAATGACTGTGTTTTGATTGTTGACAATGATTTAATCTGGGGGATTTAATTATAGGTGAATTATTTTCAACGAATATGTGATTATAGAAAGCAATTCTATAATTTTAGACAATAAATTTATATAGACAACATTGTTTATTTCATGTTTTATATTACCCAACGATCAATATTGAAGAGATTAATATTGTTCAAGTCTGGTGATGTTTAATTCTGGTAGTGATTTATGCATTTAATAACACAACGATATCATGTTTCTCTCAACAATATCATATTCAACTTAGAAATATATCTATTATGAGAACAAATGTATTAACAACAACATTCTGGACAACGATTAAATATTGTTGATAGGAAATCTATTTGACAACGATTTTAGATGTATTGTGTAGCAACATCATGTATTTAATGGATAGAATTATACCTTAGACTGCGTTAATTTATTTGTGTCTACAAAATTAATATTTTGTGACAGTGGACTGCACATAATGGTGACTCTGAATTTAATACATACAGAGGGTGACAACGATTTTGGTTGTATGCTTTGTAAGTTGTGTTGACAACAATTTTGTTGTAGGTTGTGTTGGTAATGACAACGTTTTTTTATTGTAAGTGTTTTTATAATTATTGGACACCATTTATTGTTGTCGGATAGTTACCTTTTGATAGTGATACATTGTGATGTTAGAAGATAGCAATATGGTTGTTAGCATATACAATATGTGTTTTGGATAGAGATCTATATATTTAATAAGACAGGGATATCACACCTCACAAAAGCTCAGAAATTTTTGGAAGAAAATGATAGGGATCCAATCCGACCAGACTCCTCAAATAATTTGGACTTTGAAAGAAAATGGCAGGGATCTAATCTGGCCAGATAGTAAGGGCCACATTCGAGCTGTTGAAGGTCCGTTATGACGTATGTTTAGACTTCCAACCCAAAACAATCAACATTCGACTATCTCTGAGACTAGCACCGAATGAAACGACTCCAGCTCGTCATTCGCACCCAACGTGAGGACGTCGAGGCACCAATAATCTCTCTGAGATCCCGCCCTTACCAAACAAAAATCCTCATCATGTGATAGCTAAAGGATTCAAGGAATAAGTTAACTGAGGGCCTTGACCAAGCTTGGTACTTTCGTTATCGACATTTCACTAGTGTAATAAGCCTGTACCAAAACCTGTTCTCTATTATCCTTCCTCGTGGAAGACTAGAATAAATCGAAACTGGTCACCAACTTTGGATTTGATGAAATATTTTTGAGAGCGAATTTATTATTAGACAACATTACGTTTTGTTTACACAACCATTGATCCAATTTATATAGAGAGTGATTGGATTTTCCTTGTTAAAATACAACGAATCTATACACATCGTGTTTACCCTCGATGTGAGTGCATTTTTAGCATTGTTGCTCTAAATGATAGCGTATTTATGATTTTTTTTGTGACATCATTTTTATAATTGTGTTTATTATTATTTTATATGACAATGTGTTCGTTATTTGTTTATATGACAACTTTTTATCTTGATTATTTACACAACGATACTTATGGATCTTTTGGATTATATAGTTACACAACGTTATCATATTTAACTCTACTCTACGATATCATATATTCTCTAGACAACGATAATAATGTTGGACAACAGTATCATGGTTGATACTAAAAGGGAATTAAGGAGTTATTGATTACAAGGTACTTGGATAAATTAAATGGAGTATTGATATACATGAATATTATAGATTTCAATTAATGTGGTTTAAGATTGTTAAGTCATTTTAGGGTCATGCATTTCCCTAGTTTTTCAAGGGTGGATATGTCCATTATCTTAATCTAAGGCATGTATGTTTGGGAAGGGTAATGATAGGGGTGGAATATTTCACTTAGGCTTTTACAAGGAATTATATGTTAAGTGAATTAGATGAAACCCGTCATGACACCACCCTAGTTATAGAAGCCCAGAAGAAACGCGTCAAAGCCCAATATGACAAACATGTCAAACCATGCATTTTCTGTGAAGGTGATCTGGTTCTCCTTTACGAACAAGATCGGGATATGCTAGGAGATGGAAAATTTGAAGCTATGTGGCGAGGTCCTTATATCATCAAACGAGTTTTGGAGAAAGGATCCTACGAGTTAGTGGACTACGACGGTATCCCTTTGAGTGAACCCAGAAATGGGTTTTACTTAAAGAAGTAATATGCTTAATATCACCTGTGCACGAGTGCTTGTATTTTATTGTATCATACTTTTTGTGTTCTTTTTCGTTATTTCATCTCCTCCCTCGACTGCTTATATTGCGTTGTGCTTGGTTTCCAGATGTCCGAGTCTTCGTCACCCCACATTAGCTTCGCCGATGGCGCTAGCCATAGTACTCAGAACCTTTCTTCTGCTGCATGGGTAATTTATCCCCCTACAAGCGAAATTATCAGTCTATGAGGTGTGTGCCTCAATCGTGCGACCAATAATATTGCAGAATATAGCGTCGTCATCAAATTGTTGATTGATGCTATTTCACTTGGTATCTTCCACCTGGTTATATGACTCGATTCACAGCTAGTAGTACTACAGTTAAGTAATGTCTATGCTATCTGAAGTCCTACTTTATTACAGGTATATTTACGAATTCGCCTCTTGGAACGTTATTTTGATTATATTGAGTATTAGCACATTCCTAGATGTCTAAATACATTGACTGATGCATTAGCTAACTATGTGTTAGACAGACATTTGGAACATTTATAAACCAATCACACATCACATGTATAACACAACACAAAATAAGCCGATAGAAGCCATATATATGTATATAATGATCAAAATATTTTACAAAAAGTTTCTGTCCAACGATCAAAATCTCAAAATACGAAGCCCATCACTTCTACAAAATAGTGTCATGGATGATTCTCACGATAACACACAACTACTCGGGCTACCCTACAAAGTAGTCGACTGAGAGACTCGGACACGCCCACAGTATGGCTCTGGTAACGTCTTGCAATCTCCCCAATAGTAATATCTGGGACATCCGCAGTCAACCCCTCCAAGTTATGCTCCACTGCCTTGTAGTCTTCAGCATCCCATCTCACCACTAGAGTTGCTTCTCCTCGCCTTTGAATAGGAGACGTTCCTAGAGGTCGATATGGCCCCACATCTGTGTCATCAAAAAGAGATTTTTTAATTAGTTCTTGGATAAACATAAAAACATTTCATATGATAAAATTTACAAAAACATTTAAAAAGAAAAAAATGTGTACTTATTACATAAGTCACCCCAATGAGCATCCTTAGGCAGGGCCAAATCTGGATCCCCTCGGAAATCCAAACCATCTTATGCATAGTCATCAATCATCAGCACCTGGAGCCTCAACTAGTCGAGAAATGAATCATTATACTTGATTATGGGTCCTTCTATGTGTCGAGCCATGAGGTTGCACCACCTCAGCATCCTCGGATCCTTTGGGGCCAGTAAACCCCAATCAACCTGTAGTCGCAGCAGTGGGACCCTTTTGAGGAAGAATGACACCAAAAGTGATATGTACCCAAACTGCTTCAAGTCACCCTTTCTGCACTTCGTTAATTGTCTCTTCATACTCATGGAAAAGGTTAAGAAAGATTGAATGAAGAATTGGTGAAATAATTGTGTGAAGAACTTTGCTTGGATAGAAGCTTGGAGACTATATTTGGTCTATCAAGTTGTATTGGATCTTCTTCATGCAAGTGCAGAGCAAGTGTTTGTGTTGGAACCAAGGGTCACTGAAAGAAAGCTTACGACATCAAGGCGATCTGGTTGTATCTTCTACTTTCATTTAATATAATACAATGGCATGTCCCTTTCCCATAAAATCACTCTTATTTTATTACATAACTCCTTGATCATATGCATAGGTTAACATTGAATATACTTTGGTATCTTCACTTTGGTTGGTTTGTGTTGTCTTGGACCTGATTTCAGAAGAGCACCGGAGTGAAGCGGGAACAACAGGGACCTAAGGAAGTGATATAAAGGTATGTCACTCATTCCTCCTTAGTAGTATATTCAATGATTGCAACTTAGGGAAAGAGTCGTGTCCTGTCCTATTTTGTTCTAGATCGAGGTGGATTTAGGGAGATCTGTTAGTTTCTGCACCTACCAATTTATTTGATAACACTAATACAATATAAACCACTCATAAGAAAACCAAGAAGATCAAAACCCAAGCCCACAACAACCACCCAATGTAAACAATCAAATTGAAGAGGGGTTGGCTATATTAAGAACCCTTGAGGAATAATTAAGGGACACTAGAGAGCCTAACATAGTCTCGTTGGCCACTTCTTTGGACATCATTGTGAATTCCATTGCAAGTGCCCAAGGGAAATTGACCTCTATTTCTGGTTATAGGGAAAGAATGTATGAGTACTAAAACACTGGTTTGGACAGAAACCAGGTGAAAGAGATGGGAATTTCAAAACCATAAATATTGTCTATTTTTAGGGATGCTAGAACTGTAAAAAATCTACCATTCAGTAAGAAATGAAGCTTCATTGGTTGGTGCATCCATCCCCAGATTAGTCAAAATCGGATGGATAGGTGGTATATGGTTTTTTATAAACCTCCCTATAATAACATGGAGGTCTGGTTATATTTTATGACAAAATTATGGGCTAAGTTTATTATGGGTAAGCATGTCAACTACTTTGACATTGCAGAATTCCAAGGGGTGTGTATAGGGTTCGCACATGACTGAGAGCTTTCCATACATGATCATGTGTTAGGTCCTCATCCCCTAGGCGAAGGCATCACCTACCTACCCAACACCCTCCTATTGAATAGAGCTTGCAACATGCAAATCTAGCCATTTCATCATTGAATTGTTGCCTAGTGCAACACAATAGTTTTTTTTTACTATCTAGGTAGGAGGTGCATGTCATTGACGTTGATAGAGGTGGTAGAGGTTAAATATCCAGGAAATATTATAGTGAGAAGAGGGTAGATGGACATAACAGTCATCCATGTGAACCTCACAGATGTTTGAGATGCGAGAAGACATGCTATGGGCCTATAGAGCCCAGCAGACAACATAGCTTCATGGAGGAGGTTAGTATCATAATCCTCTTTATGTTATTCATCGCTATATATTTACTTTGTATTATTTGTATTTATATTGATATTTCATTGTATGTTGTTTTGCAGTTGTTACATCCTAGCATTAGACCCTCTATGCCGATGGATGCATTAGTTCCCAGCCCCAACACTGATGCAGTAGTAGAGGTTGCTTGTTCATTGGGTTCACCTCATAGTCATGTATGTGTCACATGTGATAAATTCACCTTGGTCATTTATTTATTTTATGGCATACACAAATTTTTAATGTTCTCGTATTTCAATAGGATTTGGGAGTAGGTGATGTTGGGGAATGTCCATATAGGATGGACAAGTCACCTGCGTCATAGGTATCATGTGTAAAGTTAAATGTTGTATAATTTTGAAATTGTTTGTGTTTATCTTTTTGAATTTTACTTGTTGGTACCAATAGTTCAATTTTATTAATATCTATGTAGGTTGTAGAGATATTTTCTAGTTATAGTACTTTTTCACTCCATAGGCACCTGTGTGTTTCTTTTGGGTTACCTTTTCCTAGTCCTAGGGAGTTGCAATCACTGGTATATCATGTGGGTGACCATTGCATCCCACCCCCAACATTTCCATCGATCCCATCGACCAATACCGTCCTAGTAGAGGTTGTCTCAGAGTAGGTTGTACAACCTAGTGCTTCATCTGCCAGTGAATCTCTATTGAGGCCTGACATATTTATGGTGAGATAATGCATTGATGAGATTTTTTTATGTTTCATGAATTTTATTTTATAAACACTTGTTTAATTTTCTTTACTTGATCCTTATAATTATTGTAGGGTGGCATCGTAGAAACACTAGGGTCGCGGAGGAGGGTAACACACTCAATAATGACAGTAGGATATTCGATGAGTTGTCTTAGGTTAAATTACAAAGTAGAATTTTGCATGTTTATTAATTCATCGAGGAAAAAAACTCATAACAATGTTTATTCTTTGTGCAGTATCTAGAGAGTTGAAGCACACTCAGGCATAGAACCTATCGAGGTGCTTCCTCGAGAAAGATAAGAAATATTTATTTCCAGTATGCTCCTGAGGGTGGCAAGGGTGGAAGTGGTCAATTATTGACTAACTACAGCCATTTTGTATCTAGTACACGATATGGATCTTTTTTATGTTAGGGCACTTGTTGTCGCTTTGGATATTGGCCATGAATTTTCATTTTCTAAAATTTAGATGACATTGAATATATATATATATATTTCATGGCATGTTTTTTATGAATTTCATTGTTTATGCATTTTATGTTGATGAATGTTTGAATTTCAAATTGTATGAATTTCATGTGTATTAATCCATTGATTTTTTCTAAAGTGATTATAAATACTTATGTTACACATTAAAAAATATATTATGGTGGAAAATATTTTTATGTTCTAAATGCGTAACCAATTAATGCTTCGCATGTAACATTTCTTTCTAATCAACCATGTATGTCTGCATCATCGATAGATCATTCCTTCTGAATTATTTTCATGAATGTTGTGGATATCCGTATTCTAACTCAAAAACAACAATACATGGACTACCTCTTGAATTATCTCCATCTAAATCCAATGAAAATCCTCACTGAAATAATGGTCACTTGAAAATATTGGGACCTTAAAAATGGAATATTACAATAATTTTTTATAAAAATAAATTTTCTCCTTTATCTTCTACATAACTTCAAATCACTTAACAATATCATCTCGATGTTATGTCAAATCAACCTCCATAACTAGTACTATAATTACTCAATTACGAAAATGACATAAGCTAAAATTCAATTATGCAAGTACACAACATTTGGACAACCCAAACACTTTGTATATATTCAGAATATGAAATACATGCACCTGACAATATCTTATCAGGGGTTGTTAGAAGTCGGTCTCTTCAAACCCTAGCGATGGAAACCATAAAATAACATTAGCCAATATATTACTCCATTAGATATCATCAACAATGTAGAATACACAATGGTAAGTCCTTTTTGGAACCTACATTTGTATCCCACACTTGTGCACGATCAACTCCCTCTATCTTCTCGATAACAAGCACATTAGGTAGCACTCGAGTTATAAAATGGCATAAAACCCTAACTTATTCTCTTACCAAAGCTACATGATAAAATCATTTCTTTCCTCCTGTAGGTATACGTCCTATTATTCCTAGTCTCCTTAGGAAAAAACCTTCACCCTAGTCTTCCCTTGATATTCCTTTGAGAATCCTAGTTGTTAGTTTCTTAGCTGATTAAATCCATAATTTGAACAATTTCTAGGGAACACACATTATTTCTCTTTTTCTATGCATGACGTATATAAAATCTTTTCATTTATGTGTAAACCTTCATAAATGCCAAAAAAACTAGTCAATGACTCATTAATGCAATCATTCTTTTTTAGCTTGTGTAGTGGGTATATGTAAATATTGTTACACCCATCATTTATTAATAACATTTATTCAATTGTCCATGATGTCCATTATACTTATTGATTTTGATCAATATAATGAGAGATTTCACATCGAAACTAGATTTTAAAATGGGTATCATTTTCCACCTACAAATAGAGGTTTTTGGGTTACATTTCTTGATACACGATAGAAAGTAGTGCTATGCTACCAAAATTCCTCTAGGGAGACTTGAAACCATTATTATTTTCCCTTCACCATATATGAGAGTTTATTGCACACTCCTACCCAATTTCTGGTTTAGAGCAGACAAGGAGACAAATGACCCTCCCAAACCCAATCCCAGAAACCCAGTGATGCCATGCCATTGTCATGACTTGAAAAGTAATTCCATGGCATGCCATTGCCATGAAATTTCTATTTCCATGCCATTTCCATGTCTTTCCATGTCATGCCATTTCCATGCCTTTCCAAGACATGTCATGCCATGCCTTGCCATTTCCATGACATTTCCAGGACTTTCCATGCTATGCCATTGTTGTGCCATTTCCAAGACATTCCTTGCCATCCCATTTCATTGGCATTCCATGTCATTTCCATGCCTTGAAAAACCATGCCATGGCATGCCATTTCCATTTACATTCTCATGTCATGCCATGCCATTGTCATGTATATTCTCATGTCTTCTGATGTAGTTTCCCATTTAAACCTATATAACAATAAATATAACATTCCATGAAATTATTCAAGGAAAAAGTCAAATCAAAATGTGGATCGGAGTGAAACAAGAATAAAAAAAAACTAAACATTTCCATTCCATTGTCATGCTTCCCAATTAAACCCTTGGAATACGCCTTGACACCTTTTATTACATTTTTGTCATAATTTTCATCCCTCTAGGGATTGATGTCTTGAATATTGTATGGTTATCATGTGTCATATTGCATTTTAACAAGAATTTGTTATCTAAACTCTATTTTAATCTTGCATTTCTAGCCCCCTTTCAAATAATGATTACTTGTTTTAAGGGTTGTTATATTTGTCCTTATGTTGCCTTGGCTTGGATTTCCTTGCAATTCCATTCCATGCCTTCAATTAACTTTCCTTACCTTTCCTTTTTATGTCATTTCCATGCCTTTGCATGCCATTTTCATACATTTCCATTCCATGCCATGCCATTTTAAATCCACAGCATCCCCTGCCATTTCCATGCCTTTCCATGCCATTCCATTGTTGTTCCATTTCCAATCGATGCCTTGCCATGTCATTTTCATGCCTTCCCTTGCATTGCCATTATTTTTCCTTGCCAAGCCATGCATGCTATGGTATGGTACTCCTTTCCTTTCCATGGTATGCCTTTCCTTGCCTTTCCTTTCCATGGTCTTCCTTCCATTGCCTTGCCATGGTATGGTATTCCATTCATTTCCATGGTTTGGTATGGTATTTCTTTCCTTTCCCTACCATGGTATGGTATTGTATGTCTTGCCTTTCCTTGCATGGTATGGTATGGTATCCTTGGCATGACATGGTATGGTATCCTAGCCTTTAAAACAAGTTACTTAAACAAATTTCAACTTAAACCTCACATGGCATGGCATGGTATGGTATGGTATGTTATGGTATGGTATGCCTTTCCTTTCCATGGTATGGTATGGTATGGTATTGATGCAGGTGCATCCCTCACGACAAGAAAAACCAACGTGGAAGCAGAAGACAGCTGGAAGACATCCAACGCAAGTTTTGAATTTTTAAATTTTCCCTTGAGGTTGACGCACTGAATATAAATGAGACCATTTAATTTAGGCGCCTTGGTAAGAATGTAATCAGAGCTCGATCCATACGCTCTCGTCTGAGATAGACAGAGGAATTTATAGTAGTAGTTGCAGGTAGATAGAATTGAATTCTTAGATTAGACAGTTTTTAGATTGCAGGAGGGAAAAACTGGATATAGACACCCTCATTTGTATCATTGTAACATTAGCAACATGAGTTAGAAGAATGTAGAGCATAGGAGAGTAGAAAAGAGCTGTAAAAGAACACCCATGTATAGATCTTGAATTAATAGAAGAAGTTGATTCAGATTCATGGTTGTTGTGTTATTCTTTGTGTATGTGTGTTGAATGCTCTGTTTATGAACATTTATTCCTGTTAGGCATTGTTGTTATGTTGTGCATATGATTTCATGTGTTAAGATAGAAGTCTGAGAGGAGGTGAAGTGAGTTACGAATGTTTCTCCTTTTGATCAAGGATTCCTGCAAGGAGTGCAGTTGAATTCGCCCGCAAGGAGTGTGTTGACTGAAGGCTCAGGGAGTTAAACTCTTGTTCTCAAAGCTCTTAAAAGTGGAAGTGGGTTGTTGAAGCTGTGCAAGGAGTGTGCAGGCTAAAGAGGAAGTCTCAGTTGCAAAGATGAGCAAAGGAAATCAAAGACTGTTGTTCCAGGAGTGCACAGAGTCGGAAGGATTCAACACTTGGGAAGTTGTTGAATGTTGAGTGCAAGGAGTGCACGCAAGGTCCTCTAAAAGAATCAGAGTGGAAAATCTCAAGAGGAACAAGGCCTTTGAAACTATCGGAAGGCTGCGTAGACAATTTCCATGCTAGGAAGTCCTCAAGAAAGGAGGAGAGATCGACGATCAGGATCTTAACGAGGAGATCGACGGAATCCCATCAGCCATCAGATCTCAGGAAGTTCCGCAGAGTTTAAGTCCCAGCGAGTAGAGGAGGAGTCCTGGAGGAGTCATCGGGATTTTGGCGTCATCGGGTTTTCATAGGGCAGAGAATCGAGACATTGTGGTTCTCGAAATCTCGAGAAAGGATCCTAGCCGTTGATCTTGGAAGGACACATTTCAAGGAGCTAGGGAGTCATCGGGGTTTGGCTCATCGGAGAATCGGGGTTTCTGAGGACATAGAATTCTCGCAGGTTGGAATTGCGATTCGCGATTTCCCGATGGGAGTTTTGAACCGTCCATTGGGGAGGATGCATGGCAGGAGATCCTAACGAGTCTGCGTTCGGAACATCGGAGTTTCCAGGGACAAGAAACTCTTGCATCTAGGAATTGCGATCTAGGATTTCCCGATAGGATCAGAGCCGTTGATCTTAGCAAGGACACATGGTGAGAGATCCCGAAGAGTCGGAGTTCGGGATATTGGGGTTTCCGGAGTCGTGAAACTCTCGCATAATGGGATCGCGATCTGCGATTTTTCGACACGGTCAGAGCCGTTCGATCTGAGGGACGCGTGTCCGAGAATCCAAAGGAGTCGGGGTTCGGCATCTCAGGGTTTCCGCATACAACGGAACTATTGCACTAGAAATCGCGATTTCATGATACCCGATAGAGCGGGAGGAAGCGGTGACGTGGAGGAAAGAGTTCACACGTGCATCGGGGTTCAGAATTTCAAGATTCTTGGTGACGAGGAAATCACGGGAGGAGAAGTCGCGGAATCCCAAAACGCGACGGTCCCACAGTCATAGTATCTCAGTGGGGGATAGGTGTCATCGCACATCGGGGTTCGAAAATTTGGAGATTTTGTGAACCAATGCATTCGAAATCGTGAAACTATGATATGCGATTTTCCGATCACCACTGGGGTGTGGGCCATAGGCGCCAGAGCATAGGACAGGTTTTGGAAGGTCAATCCTTGCAGTGAGTCAACGCCAGGTGGCATCGGGAATCGGAGAATTGGGGATCTTGAGAACGTAAGTTCCACGCATTCCAATTCCACGAATTCTAAAACTCCAATAAGAGAAAGAGGCGTGGTCTCGTGGATTAGTAGGTTGCATGAGCAGGGAGCTAGCCAGTGGAAGCTAAGGAGTGGAGAGGTGGCATTGGGGATTGGGAATCAGGGATTTGCAAGGCAAGTTGTCTACAACCTCGTAAGGGTCGATTTCCCAACGGGGATATCCCGACAGAATCAAGGAACACATGGGTGAATATTTCATCAGGGTTCATGGATTTGTGAGACTCGATCTCGTTAGTTCAGGACTCGCGATCACGCGAGGTCTGATTTCCCGATAGGGTAAAGGGAGATCATAAAGAGTCCTGTGGGTGTAGAAAAGTCCCGATAAGGGATTTAAAGAGCATTTTAGCTCTTCGGGTCGAAGAAAAAGAAGGTCCTGTGGGAGCGGACGTGCCCTGGGTGGCGCATTGGCATCAAGTGGTATCAGAGCATAGAAAATYCTCTTTTCTTTCTATAGCAGAGAACAAGGAGAATTCGCCATGCCACCAAGGAAAAGAGGTAGACAATCACCCGATCCAGAGGGGGAAAGGGAATTGTCCAGGGAAAGAGAAATTTCCAGAGAAGGAGGTAGGCAAGTACAGAATCCAGACATAGAGAGAGGAATGCGAAATATTCGTGCGAGAATGGAGGACATGGAGATAAGACAAAGGCGAAACACTGATGAAGTAGATATCAGTGAATCCGAGGATGAAGGTGATGTTGGACATGAAGAAGAAGAAATCCCAGGAGAAGATGCAACCAATGAGCGATTAATTAAGGCTATCACTCGAATGAGTTTAAAAACAAAGATGGACATTCGAGCTTATGAAGGGAGTCTGGATGCAGAAGAGATTCTAGATTGGCTTAGATCTCTTGATACTTATTTCAATTATGAGGATATCAAAGATGATAAGAAGGTCAAACATGTCGTCACAATATTAAAAGGACATGCAGCCTTGTGGTGGGATGAACTGCAAGCTAACTGGCATTGCCAAGGCAAGCATAAGATTAAGAGCTGGGGCAGGATGATTTCAAAGATGAAGGTGAAATTCATTCCCAGGGACTATCAAATTTCTCTGTTCAGGAGGATGAAGAACTTGAGACAGAAGTTGATGACAGTGAAAGAGTATACTGAGGAATTTTACAGGTTGAATATCAGAGTAGGTCATCGTGAAAGAAATGACAAAAAGGTGGCCAGGTATATGAATGGCCTGAGGTATGAAATTTAGGATGAACTAAATTTTGCAACCATCCAGACGGTGGAGGATGCTTACCAATTGGCTCTAAAATATGAGGAGAAGTTGAGCCATAAAAAAAGTCAGAGGGGCCGAGGTAGAAGTCATCCCAAAGGCAAATCAGTTGCCCAAGATAAATACCAGAAGCCCAAGGATGACTGGAATAAACCTCAGACTCAGACAGAAAGAGGTGGAACCTCACAGTGAGGGCGATATGCTGAGAAAAGAGAACAACATACTGAGAAGAGGGGAGGATATGCTGATAATAACAGGTTTCCTCATACCAAAGGAAGAGAAAGAGGAAGAGGTGGAGTAGTCACATGCTTCACATGTGGAAAGAATGGGCACAAGTCAGTTGACTGTCCAGATAGGAAGAAGGATGGAGGAGAAGCTCACATCGCTGAGGCACAGAGGCGAGATGTTGAGGGAGAGTATGCTGAAGGTGGAAGATCACTAGTGATGCAAAAATTCCTTTAGACGCCAGAGAAGGAGATGGAAAATCCAGCACAAAGGAACAATCTTCTTAGGACTGCTTGCAAGACGAAGGGTTGGGCATGCAAGGTCATTGTGGACAGTGGGAGTACCGATAATCTCATTTCGATGGAGATGGTAGAAAAGCTGGAGCTGAAGACAACTGATCACTCGAATCAATACAAAGTTTCATGGCTACATAAGGGACACCAGGTAAATGTCACTAAATAGTGCTTAGTTGACATTAAGATAGGAGGATATAATGATAAAATTTTATGTGATGTTATTCCTATGGATGTCTGTCATTTATTGTTGGGTAGACCATGGAAATATGATAGAAGCGTAATTCATGATGGGAGGAAGAATACATATACCCTGGAAAGGAATGGGAGAACTCATATGTTGTGTCCAATTGAAGATAAATAGGTGAATTCGGAGGTAAACAACACAATACTTCTCATGAGTGGGAAGGAAATTCTTACAGAAGTTAAGAAGAAGGAGGATCCACAATTCTTTGTGGTCAAAAAATCGAGAATTCTTCTGACTAGCACAAGAGTGGATGATTTACCAGGGGAAGTTTAGCAAATGCTGGAAGAGTTCGCTAATATTGTAGTGGACGAACTACCTCGTTCATTGCCACCGATGAGGAGCGTGAGTCACCATATAGACCTCATACCAGGAGCTAGTTTACCAAACAAATACGCGTATAGATTGACGCCGTAGAAGAATGAAGAGGTTAAAAGACAGGTCTAGGAGTTGTTGGACAAAGGCTTGATTATGGAAAGCTTGAGTCTGTGTGCTATTCCAACAGTACTCAGTCCGAAGAAAGACGGAGGCTGGAGGATGTGCATTGATTCAAGGGCGATAACCAAGATAACTATCAGATATAGATTCCCATTGCCAAGGATGGATGATCTGATGGATTGCTTAAGTGGAGATTTTTTTTTTTCAAAGATAGATTTGAAGAGTGGATATCATCAGATTCGTATAAGAAAAGGTGACGAATAGAAAACAACATTCAAGACAAACGAAGGTTTGTACGAATGGCTTGTCATGTCGTTTGGCTTGACGAATGCACCGTGTACCTTTATGAGGTTGATGAATGAAGTCCTGAAGGAGTTCATTGGAAAATTTGTCATCGTGTATTTAGATGACATATTGGTTTTCAACAAGGCAAAGGATGAACACTTGAAGCATTTGGCTATTGTGATGAAGAGATTACAGCAAGAGAAGTTGTTGATAAATATGAAGAAGTCCTCATTCACGAAGATAGAACTCATTTATTTGCGGTTTGTTATTTCTGCAAATGAACTGAGGATGGATCCAGATAAGGTGGAGGTAATTAAGAATTGGCCACCACCGAGAAATATTTTCAAGGTGAGGAGTTTTCATGGTTTGACTAGTTTCTACCCGAAATTCATTAGAAATTTCAGTGGAATTAGTGTAGCAATGATGGATACAGTGAAGAAAAGACATAAATCTTTTCACTGGATGGAAGACGCTGAGAAGAGTTTCAATTTGTTGAAACGAAATATTACAGAGCAACCAATTCTGGTGTTGCCAGATTTTCAGAAAACATTTTAGGTGAAATGTGATGCAAGCGGGTTTGCAATTGGAGCGGTCTTGAGCTAGGAAGATAGGCCAATTGCATATTTCAGCGAGAAGCTGAATGAGGGAAAAGAGAAATACTCCACATATGATAAATAATTCCATGCCATCATACAGGCACTGAAAAAATGGAGGCACTATTTGATTCGAAAAGAATTTGTTTTATATAGTGATAACCATGCATTACAATTTGTGACTCAACAGGAAAAGTTGAATCAGAGGCATGTTAAGTGGGTTGAATACATGCAAAATTTCACTTTTGTGATAAAACATATTTCTGGTACTGCTAACAAAGTTGTTGATGCTTTGAGCAGGAAATGTTTGTTGTTGCAGGAGTTCAAAGTCAGGACGTTAGGCTTTGATGAACTTAAGGACATGTATGCAGATGATTCAGACTTTAAGGAAGCTTATGAAGCAGCTGAGAATCCAGTTCTCAGAGACAAAATCCAGTGGATAGAGTACGTGATCCAGGATGGATTGTTGTTCAAAGGCAATCAACTGTGTATTCCAAATTTCTCCATGAGGGAGAACTTGTTGAAAGAAAAGCACAGTGGAGGATTGGCTGAACATTTTAGATAAGACCTTTCCGAAGATGAGCGAGTCATACTTTTGGCTAGGGATGTGGTCAGAAGTCAAGAAGTTTGTTGACAGATGTAGAATTTGCTAGAATTCGAAAGGAAGGAAACATAATGTGAATTTTTATCAACCATTGCTCATACCTGAGAAGTCGTGGGATGAAATTAGCATGGATTTTTTATTGGGATTGTCGAGGACACAAAGAGGTGTTGATTCAATCTTTGTGGTAATTGACAAGTTTTCTAAAATGGCACACTTCATTCCATGCCAGAAAACAAGTGATGCGACTCACATCACAAATTTGTTTTTCAAAGAGATTGTTCGACTCCATGGATTGCTGAAAAGCATAGTCTCGGACATGGACACAAAATTCATAGGGCATTTCTAGAGAACATTGTGGAAGAAACTAGGAACTAATTTGATGTTTAGTTATGATTATCATCCTCAGACGGATGGAAAAACAGAGGTAGTCAACATAAGTCTGGGAGATTTGTTGAGGAGCTTGGTGACAGAGCACCATAGTAGCTAGGATAGCATATTACCGCAAGCAGAGTTTGCTTACAATGACTCAGTAAATCGGAGCACAGGAAAAAGTCCATTTCAAATCGTATATGGAATGTAGCCAAGAGGAGTTTTTGAACTGAGGGATTCAGAACAGACTGATACTAGCAGCGCTAGTGCAGGAGAATTCGCTGAAGCGATGAAGGAACTTCACAGCAGGGTGAAGGAGCGATTGCTGGAATCAAACCAGGAATATAAGCGCAGAGCAGATCAACATCGGAGACAAATTCAGTTTGAAGTTGGTGATCTGGTTCTGGCACATTTGAGGAAAGAAAGGTTCCTGCGAGGAACATATAACAAGCTGAAGATGAAGAAAAATGGGCCATGTAAGGTCTTGAGGAAGATGGGACAAAATGCTTATGAAATTGAGTTACCAGATGGGATCGAAATATCTCTGATATTTAATGTTTCAGATCTATATCCATATAAAACTGATGAAGCAGGAGCAGAAGGTGATGATCAACCAGAGGTCCAGTGGCAGAAGCAGATGCCAGTTGCAGAGAAGCCACAGATGGAGTAGATACTGAACAAACGAGTGGGTAAGAAAACCAGGAGGAAAGAATATTTTGAATATTTGGTTAAGTGGAAGGGTCATCCAGTGGAAGATGCCAGTTGGGAGACTGAAGCAGAGATTCAGAAGCATGGACATACCATGCAGGAGATCATGGATAGGAGCCCATGAAATTTTTCAAGCGAGGGAGTATGAAGCAGGAGCATCCCTCACGACACGCAAGTTTTGAATTTTTAAAATTTCCCTTGAAATTGATGCGCTGAATATAAATGAGACCATTTAATTTAGGTGCCTTGGTAAGAATGTAATCATACCTCGAGCCATACGCTCTCATCTGAGATAGACAGAGGCATTTATAGTAGTAGTTGCAGGTAGATAGAATTGAATTCTTATATTAGACAGTTTTTAGAGTGTAGGAGGGAAAAAATGGATATAGACACCCTCATTTGTATCATTGTAACATTAGAAATAGGAGTTAGAAGAATCTAGAGCATAGGAGAATAGCAGAGAGCTGTAGAAGAACACCCATGTATAGATCTTGAATTAATAGAAGAAGTTCATTCATATTCATGGTTGTTGTGTTATTCTCTGTGTATGTGTGTTGAATGCTCTGTTTATGAACATTTCTTACTGCTAGGCATTGTTGTTATGATGTGCATATGATTTCATGTGTTAAGATAGAAGTCTGAGAGGAGGTGAAGTGAGTTATGATTCTTTCTCCTTTTGAGCAAGGATTCCTGCAAGGAGTGCAGTTGAAGTCGTCCACAAGGAGTGCGTTGACAGAAGGCTCTGGGAGTTAAAATCTTGTTCTCAAAGCTCTCATAAGTGGAAGTGGGTCGTTGAAGCCGTGCAAGGAGTGTGCAAGCTGAAGAGGAAGTATCAGTTCCAAAGCTGAGCAAAGGAAATCAAAGACTGTTGTTGCAGGAGTGCGCAGAGTCGGAAGGATTCAACACTTGGGAAGTTGTTGAATGTTGAGCGCAAGGAGTGTGCATAAGGTCCTCTGAAAGAATCAGAGTGGAAAAGCTCAGGAGGAACAAGGCCTTTGAAACTATCGGAAGGCTGCGCAGACGATTTCTATGCTAGGAAGTCCTCAATAAAGGAGGAGAGATCGATGATCAGGATCTTACCGAGGAGATCGACGAAATCCCGTCAGCCGTCAAATCTCGGGAAGTTACGTAGAGTTTAAGTCCCAACGAGTAGAGGAGGAGTCCCGGAGGAGTCATCGAGATATTGGCATCAACGGGTTTTCATAGGGTAGAGAATCGGAACCTTGTGGTTCTCGAAATCCCGAGAAAGGATCCTAGCCGTTGATCTTGGCAGGACACATGTCAAGGAGCCAGGGAGTCATCGGGGTTCGACTCATCAGAGAATCGAGGTTTCTGAGGACATAGAATTCTCGCAGGTTGGAATCGCAATTCGCGATTTTTCGACGGGAGTTTTGAACCATCCATTGGCGAGGAAGCATGGCAGGAGATCCAAACGAGTCGACATTTGGAACATCGGAGTTTCCAGGGACAAGAAACTCTTGCATGTAGGAATCGTTATCTGCGATTTCCCGATAGGATCAGATTCGTTGATCTCAGCAGGGACACGTAGCGAGAGATGCCGTAGAGTCGGAGTTCGGGATGTCGGGGTTTCCGGAGTCGTGAAACTCTCGCATAATGGGATTGCGATCTGTGATTTCTTGACACGGTCGGAGCCATACAATCTGAGGGATGTGTGTCCGATGATCCAAAGGAGTTAGGGTTCGGCATTTCGGGGTTTCCTCATACAATGGAACTGTTGCACTAGAAATCGTGATTTCGCGATACCCGATAGAGCTGGAGGAAGCGGTGACATGGAGGAAAGAGTTCACACGTGCATCGGGGTTCAACATTTTGGGATTCTCGGTGACGAGGAAATCACAGGAGGAGAAGTCGCGAAATCCTGAAACTCGACGGTCCCACAGTCATAGTATCTCAGTGGGGGACAAGTGTCATCGCACATCGGGGTTCAGAACTTTGGAGGTTCTGTGAACCAGCACATTCGAAATCATGAAACTCCGATACGCGATTTCCCGATCACCACTGGGGTGTGGGCCATAGGCGCCAGAGCATAGGACAGGTGTTGGAAGGTCAATCCTTCCAGTGATTGAACGCGAGGTGGCATCGGGAATCGGAGAATCGGGGATCCTGAGAATGTAAGTTCTACGCATTCCAATTCCGTGAATTTCGAAACTCCGATAAGAGAAAGAGGCATGGTCTCATGGACTATCAGGTCGCATGAGCAGGGAGCTAGCCGGAGGAAGCTAAGGAGTGGAGAGGTGGCATCAGGGATCGAGAATCGGGGTTTTGCGAGGCAAGTTGTCTATGCCCTCGTAAGGGCCGATTTCCCGACGGGGATATTCCCGACAGAAGCAAGGAACATGTGGGTGAATATTTCATCGGGGTTTAGGGATTTGTGAGGCTCGATCTCGTGAGTTCAGGACTAGCAATCACGCGAGGGTCGATTTCCTGATAGGGTAAAGGGAGATCATAAAGAGTCTTGTGGGTGTAGAAAAGTCTCGATAAGGGATTTAAAGAGCATTTCAGCTCTTCGGGCCGAAGAAAAAGAAGGTCCTATGGGAACGGACGTGCCCTGGGTGCCGCGTTGGCGTCAGGTATGGTATGTCTTTCCTTACCATGGTATGGTATGGTATAATATGATATGGTATGCCTTGCCTTGCCTTGGCTTTCCATGGTATGTTGAAATGAAAGATGGCACATGACAACCCTAGAATGTTCTAGACATCAAGTCCTAAAGGGATCAAAATTATGACAAAAATGTAATAAAAGGTGTAATGTATGGTATGGTATATTATGGTATCATTGGCATGGTATGGTATGGTATGGTGTGCAAGTGAAGGAAACGAAATTGAAGGAATACCTTTCCTTTCAATGCCATGTCATGCCTTGCATTGCCTTGCTTTGACTTGCATGGCCTTGCCTTACCATAAGGATTTGAATTCTCTCCCTTCTTCATAATATCGAGTTAGGATTTCATAGCACTCATGTTCAGGCATGAGACCTTCAATTTCGAATTAGTAAAGTGAATTTCAAACTTGGAGAGTTTGTGATAGGACTCAATATGAAATCATTTGAAACATACAATGCACCTTACCTAATCATTAATAATTATTCTTATGCTAACCTTTATATATTGAATTAGGTACCGAACTATTTTTTCACAAGTCATCACTAGGGATATAGCTACTACAATGTATATAAGGGATTTCATTAAATTATGTGCTATGGATATCTCTTCTTCTCCCCTTTCATATAGGTCTTCATCATCTTGGAGGAATTTTCCATTTTCAATCAATCAAAACAATTCATTGTCTTTGTGGGTCCCATCAAACCTAATAGTTTATGCCAAGTCTACAAAAATGGCCAATTTATAATCTCTAACATCTTCAACTTCCATGATAGGTTTCTTGTATTTCGCAAACATCCTCCTTCGTAATGATTATGGAGCTGTGAGGGTATCCTCTCTAGTTGGTGTTTCCTTTAATAACTTTATTTGACCTTTCAATCGGTCTGTAATTGGTATCTTGAATGACCTTCCCTTTCCTAGAAACCTATGAAAACCCATATATGTTAGCATAATATAGAACAGGGACTGCAAGATTTAGCTGAAAAATCATATAAAATGCTTGAAACAACAGTAATATTAGAAATCCAAATTAAAAACCAACTTTTAGGTATTCCAATGTCGATCCTAACCATAAGGTGAAGTTCATCGTATTATTTTTTTTATTTTTTATTAGTAATTGTAGTTTAATATTGTGTCTATTAATGATTAATGTATGAGAGAAAATACATAAAATAAAAAACATGAAAAAGATAACTTAATCCAAAGAATGTAAAATTTGAATATATATGTTAATACTGGCTGAAACAAAGAAACAACCACCCAATGTGTCAAGAAACCATCCAATGTGTCAAGAAATTTGCTAATTCAAACAAAATCATTTCAAGACTAAATACCCTATTCAAGAAGATAATAAACAATTAACATATCTTAGGTAAATATGTTATTGAATTCATATGGATTTTTTTTACTTTTATCGAAGAGTATGATCATTTCCATGACACATAAATCGTTCGAGCAAATGAACCTTTTGTATGATCATGAACTTTTAAATTGAACGATCAAGCATGAGATGCATTTATTTCCAAATTCGGCTAAGTAGTGATAAGTTCGAGTTGTAACACTGTCAAATCAGGTCGAAAGTGGACATGTATTAAAGGGGTGCTAATTAAAAATGTACACGTTAACTATCAAATTCAAATTTCAAATATGAGCTCGCATTTGTGATAGCCTAAACTTGAATGAAGAATGCTTTGTAAAGTGGAACGATTTGAAAATCGTGACCCTAATTTACTATCAATAGGGGGAAGAGCCAATTAGAATGTTGGAATTAGAATGTTGGGAAATGAGTTCACTCGGAGATGAATAACTTATGATACCATTTATTAAAATTCGTAAAGACTAACATGATTCCAATCAAACTAAGAAGGTCTCTATTCATGCAGAAGTACAAAAATATGTTTTCACATTAAAATTCGTAAAGACTAACATGACTGCAATCAAACTAAGAAGTTCTCCACTCATGCAGAAGTACAAAAATATGTTTTCACGTGTGAAAACATAAAGTTGTGAGTAAGCCAATTTAGAAATTGAAGCTAGGAAAGAAATTAAGACCCCACAACGTGAAATTGGTAAAACTGAAGGGAAGATTGAGAAACTAGGGTTGATCATTGAATGAAGACATGTAAACACTCTAAAGATCCAATTTTGAATATTTGGCCCAATCATTAAACATCATCAAACAAGTATCAAAGAGAAAATAACAAAGGAAATCACATAAAACAAGTCTAAAAGTTTATATTTTTAATATGAATATTTACAAGAGGGTCCAATTCATACACAGAGGTTGACTAAAAAATCAGGGTAAGGTAATATCAATTAATTCATACATAGAAGTTGACTAAAAAATCAGCGGAATGTAATAGCAATTAATTGACAAGAAGGCCCAATTTAGAGGTTGGGATCAATTAAGGAATTAGGCTAAAAAATATGTTGAGTTGGTAGAAAAGTTGTAAAAGAGAAAGGATCGAAGATTAAGTACACACTAATTAGGAAATTGGGATTAATTTCAAAATTAGTGCCCATCCACACCAATGTTGGTGAGAGGAGAGTTTGATTTGGTAATTGGGTTGATTCTGAAATCAGGGTCCTATTGATGTAGACAAGTGAAGAAGAATCCTAGTGTAAGAATCATATTCTAAGTAATAAATCTCATGAAAATACCAAAATAAAAATTTTCAATAGAAACATGAAATCCAATCTAACTTGATAAATTAAAAAAATGCAGTGAGGCAATAAAGAACTAGGGTCTATATAAATCACAAAAGCAAGAAGCTTATCTTGATCAGTGACAAAAAAATGGGACATATTTTTTTCCTAAAACTTGGGGGGTTGTTGAGGGATGAACACGTGGTGTCACACTAAGAAAATTTGTAAATATTTGATTCATTAAAATTCAACCATATATTTTAATAAGAAACTAGAAAACTTTCATAATAAGTCATACTTTTAGAGTTGAAATAAATTGTTTCTTTGATCATTCCCTCGTAAGATGAACCATAATACCCCAATTACAACGCTTCAATGACTTAGCATAGTTTCTTGAAGATAGAAAGTATGATGTTAATTTCCTTTAGAGCACCACCTAATGTTATAGATAATAACCATAGTCATTGGGTTTTCCTCTAAAAATGGGATTTAATATTTGGAGTAGATTAATTGTTTCAGTTTCATGTGTTGTTTCTCCACTTATCTCAAATATTCATAGCCTTAGTTGAATCACCAGAACATCACATACCCTACTCTATTGCTAGAATGAATCCATAGCTCTAGTGGATTTGTCTTCATGTCCCCTTCATAAGTGACTTCATTTCCCATCATTGTTTTCTTCTTTGTAATGCAAGTTATGGATTTTATGCAATTACGAGGATAACCACATGTTATTAGGAAATGATTTTCCATTCATTTATAATAATATGCCCCTAAATATTTTAGACCCTAAATATTACATGGTTGAGATGTAAAACAAAAAACTTGAAGGATTAGCAAGTGTGTGCTTTTACAAGACCCTTTCAGTAACCATTAAGGGAAACTGATAATACTTCAAACAAAAAATAAGCCATAAAGGACAAAAATAATATTATAAAATACCTATAATATGAAACCTTAAAGAATACTTACTTTTCTTAAAGATTTTAAAGAACATATATAAAATTCAAAAAAACAATAATTTCATACTTTTTAAGGACTCGAGATAATAATATTAAGATTAGTAGACTTTAATAACCATCATTGCCATCATTATTATTATCATATTACATTATGAAAAGAATATAACTAACTTATATATACTTAAAGATAATAAAAATATAGTAATATTATATAACTAACTTATACATAACGACAAATAATATATAATAGCAAATTCATTTTTTTCTTAGAAAAAAATCATACCTTCTATGTTAGAAATAAATGAAGGTGCATTCCTTAGGCACCAAGAACATTCAAATGGTAATCAAAATCATCAGTCTTTGACATATTAGAGACAATTTGGTTCAAATAAGAACTATTTTATAACTTATTACATACTTGATCATAATAATCAAGAGAAAGTGATGTTGCATTTGATAACCTACACTGAATAGACTATCCTGCTCATTTTAGCCAGATAAGCAGGTTTTGAGTTGAAGACGTAATACATATTGGATAGACCCTCAATCCTACTTTCAACTTCATGTGAAGCTGCAGGTTTAATGTAGGTGGGCTCAATGTACACAAATCCTCTATTCACAACCACCGATGAGGTTGGGGTTTTGAAGAGGGAAACAATAGACCCAACCTTCAATTGTAATCCATTGTAGGTCTTGTGTTTATATCAACAACCAAATATTCATTGTTAGGGGAGTCACAATAAAATTGACCAAAGTCAGCACTGAAAAACTCTATTGTCGCCACCATTGTTAGTGTAGTCTCTAGCAAAGTGTCCAGACTCTCTACACTTGTAAAAACTTCAACTGCCACCACCTATCTGCCTCCTCTGCCACCACCACCGCCTTTGATCCACTCACCGCCACCCCGATATCCACCGTTGTCATAACCATTATCGTCGTCGACGTAATCACCATCGTCTCTTCCTCTACCACTACCTACATTGTCACCTACATTGTTACACTAGACAAATGCTCCATCGGGCCCTAAAACATCCACACACCTGCAATAATGGAAGCAAAAATGACACTTATAGCCTGAAGGCGAACAAAGATACAATAGAGGGCCACTAGGAACCTTGGAAGCAAGAGGCGGCTAAGATAAACCCTAGCCACCACCACCCCTGCAACGCTCCATTTGTTTGATTCCAACCTCATATAAATTAATATATATATATATATATATATATATATATAATGACACTAATAGCCTGAAGACGGACATAGATACAATAAAGGGCCACTAGGAACGTTGGAAATAAGAGGTGGCTAAGATAAACCCTACCGGACCCCACCCCTCCAATGCTCCATTTATTTGATTCCAACCTCATATAAATTAATATCTCATATACATATTATATTTATTATGTGCATCTAAATATAAGGATTTTATTATTATTTTAACTCTCATCTTGTAACTCTTTATTAACCTAACTTAGTAATTATCATTATTGAGATAATACTAATTAAATTTAGCAAGATAATATCTATAACACTTATACTATTTTAATATTTTTCTTAAGAGTTCGATTTTAGACCCTAAATTTTATTTAAATTAAACCCTATATTAAAAGATCAAATGAATCTCTATGTTTTAATTATCATAAGAAGAAAAATATCATTGCTATTTAATAAGAATAAACTCTCACACATTTCATAGTGAAATGGGGGTATTGAAGAATTCCCAATAGAAAGTGGTTTAGAAGAATTTGCGATAATTATGACATTACCAAATTTGAAGATGAAAAACACTTTATATTATGTTATGTTACGTTATGTTATGTCATGGTGATTTAAGAAGTTAATGTTGAGATTAATAAACTTTCAGACCCATCATGATTAATATAAAAAAAAATTAAAACAAAAAAATTAAATCTCATATTTATTATAAGTTTAATTTTTTTAATATGAGGGAAGAGGATCCCCGGTGTCGAATAATTGGTGATGTGTTACTCAAATACTTGTCAGACTAGTTACTAATTTTCTCCGNAAAAAAAAATTAAAACAAAAAAATTAAATCTCATATTTATTATAAGTTTAATTTTTTTAATATGAGGGAAGAGGATCCCCGGTGTCGAATAATTGGTGATGTGTTACTCAAATACTTGTCAGACTAGTTACTAATTTTCTCCGTCAAAACAATATTGAAAGAAGAGATAGTTGGTGAAAAAAATATTAATTAAAATAATAAAATTAAATCCCATATTTATTATAAGTTTGATTTTTTAAATATAGATAGAAGTACTTGTGGAAAAATCAAATCTTGCTTTTAATATAGATTTTATGTTTTAATAGAGAGAAATGGTAGTTGGTGAAAAAATAAAAAGTAGAAAATACGGATAGGCTGGTGAGTGGGAAAAATAAAAAATAATATTACTTTGTTAAATATATTTTCAAAATGTATTTTTTTAAATACTCCTTCTAAAGCATTAAAAGGTATTTTTGAATACAATAGTTATTGTTTAATTAATAATTAAAATAGTGATAAATTTTATAAAGAAAATAAAATGAAATGGTGATTGGAGATTAATATCTAATAATAATAATAGTTTAATTTTAAAATTAAAGTTAAGTAACACTAAATTGATATGAGATTTTTTGTTTTGGGACAAGAGATTTCCTTAACTTAAGGATTTGATTACTAAAATTTATAGACCATACATATCAAATAAATAACAATACATAATTCAATATAAACACAAAAAAGATTAGTAAGAAGCTCAAAATAACATAATTCAATATAAACACAAAAAAGATTAGTAAGAAGCTCAAAATATGCTTGAGTGTCACCTAAGATTTAGATTATTATTATTGTTGTTATTATTATTTGACCATAAACAAAAAAATCTCATACAATTACATTATTATTATTTGACAATATTAACATTCACCACCAAAAAAACAAACACCCAAAAAACCAAAAAAAAAACACCCAAGAAACCAAAAAACTGAAATGTTGATTAGTTATTAATGTAATTTAATACTTCACACAGCTGACAACTTCGTAGCTTACACATAACAACACATAGTTGGATATACACATCAAACAAGATTTCGTGAGAAGGTCAAGGTTTCGTTTACGATTTTCAGTCCAGCATCTTATCTCAAGAATTATGGAAAAAAATTATGACCAAGGTACCAGTCATCCAAGGTACCCTACATCCAAGGTACCAGTCATCTTATCTCAAGAATTATGGAAAAAAATAAACAACTGTTCAAAATTGCGAAAGAAAAACTTGACCATATGCTTAGCTTATGAGTCTACAAAATACGATGATGCTCCTACTACAAATCATACACAGGCCAAACTGGCAGATCCATAGATTACATGAACCATAAATATATCAACAAGTCAAGTATTGTTGAACACTCATTCAAATCTAATCAAAACATCTTCTTTGACCAAACAAACAGTCTTGCCTACGCTCTGCATCAGTCAACTCATAAACTCATATCATTCAAGAAAATTTGGAAATAAGAAAAAACACAAATAACTTCATTCTGGAAGATGGATATAAACTATTCCAATCATGGAAACCCCTCATTCAATACCTATATCATTCAACCTTTTTATTCATGGTTTTTCTTTTAATTTATCATTTTTATCCTCTTCTTTAGCATTGATGGTTTCCTCACCCTAATTTCCTCATCCTTTTTATATCTCATTCTAATCATGGTCTTTTCCTCTCCTTATTATTAAGGTCTTCAATTTTAACTTTCTTATAAGTATTCGTCAATTGATTCTCTTTATCCTAGCTATCAATTTTTTTTATTTTTTTTTGGTCATTCTCATATTCTTTTAATCTAATCTACCCTTAATTTTTTTTCCCTTCACTTTAATATCTTCGTCTCCTTGTCAACATTTGTTTCATTATATCATTCATTGAACTATTAATTTATTATTAAATTACTGTTATTTTTAACAAATTTTAATTTTAATCTCTAAAATGTTTTTATCACAATGATCAATTTTCCAATGACTATATCCTACGCTTATCCTATGTTTCATTATAGCATTACTTTGACTATTAATTTATTATTAAATTACTTCTATTTTTTAACAAATTTTAATTTGTAATATGTTTTTTTCACAATGGTCAATTTTCCAATGGCTGCATCCTACTCTTACCCTTTATATCTACCCTTGACTACACTCTTTTCTTATCACTTAACTTCTCTGAAGATGGGTGGAGTGTCCACTTGAAAAAATTTCAAAAATATTGGTTTTCGATGGGGCTTTTTGAGACATGAAGTGAGATCCACTAGCTACCCCCACTTATGTTCGCTGATTGGATGTTGCATTTAAAGGTTGGGAAGGTACTATGACGAGGTGTTGTCGGTAGCATTCTATTGGGCTATGAGGAGGAATTTTTTGCCTCTATTATCGGTTGATAAATAGATATGTTATGAGAAACTTAAATTTGTTAAGAGCTTAGAAGAAATTCTTTCGTTCTATATTCCAATTCTAGAAACTAAAATGAAGGCCATTATGTTGTATGAATGGGCCGTTATAGGCAAATTTATTGTCCTTTGGTCAAGTCCCTGTGATGTCTAGACCATTATGTTGTATGAATGTGCCTTTATAGGAAAATTTACTGGCCTTTTTTCAAGTACCTGTGATTTCTAAACTTGGGTCACATAGCAATGGAAAATCCCATCAGAACTATATCTCACTAATGGCTTCTTGCCCATATTTCATGGATTCCAAGTAATTTTTTTGGCCCATATTTTATGGGGCCAAGGGATTGTTTCTCTCCTATTGAGCCATTGATTTTGATATGAATATGTAAATATAATTTGCCTCG
This sequence comes from Picea sitchensis, assembly GCA_010110895.2. Lineage (NCBI taxonomy): Eukaryota > Viridiplantae > Streptophyta > Pinopsida > Pinales > Pinaceae > Picea > Picea sitchensis. The sequence continues at coordinate 164,036 of SNQJ01S0023996.1, forward strand.
CTTCGGTCAAGCTTCAACACCGATGATTTTATGCAGTAAAAGCATTCTCAAAGTCATTCAAGACAAGCTAGTTCATTTCAACAATAGAGTGGAAATAAAAATGAGAATGTGTAAGTGGGCATAATTTGTGTAGAAGTGGATTTAGAAAAGGGATGAAGCGATTAGATTTAATATGGGAAGGTGGATCTGTTTCCCTTTGATTATGAACATATTTCATTCAAATGCAATAGTTTCCATGAATATGGACAATTTTAGAAGAGCTATCCACTTAAACAAGAATTCCATCATCCTTTAAAAAGAGATTTGAGTGTGTAGATTTTCACAATTAGTCAAGTAAGTTATGAGTCCTAAATTATAAGGCGTTGAATGATATTACAACAACTTAGGTTAATTATACATTATAGATCCATATTTTTTTATTTTTTTATACTAACACTCTTTAGATGATACCTTTTTCATATGGCCTCATGGACAACCCTTCCTTTGATTATCTTAATAACATTTCCCCCATATACAATTTAATATGATAAAGAAAAAGGATAATTTCATTCCATTTTTGGATGTTCTCATCTCTAGTATTCCCAATGGTTCCCTCTCCCACCCACCAAGTTTATCGGAAAAAGAAGCATATTGATCGGTACTATCATTCCTAGTCTCACAATTATGAAAACTCTGGTTACCCATGCCATTCGAATCTTATCTCCTCATTTTATTAAGAAATAAAAATCCCACTTGAATAAGGCCCTTGAAACCAATGGTTACTCTGTCTCCCAAATCAACAATGCCTTTGGAAAAAATCCTCCCCCTTCCCCACCCCTCACTCACATGTCTCTACCATACAGCCAGGGGACCACTGATCTTGTCTCAAGAATTATGGAAAAAAAAAAAAATTTGTTCAAAATTGCAAAACAAAAACTTGACCATATGCTTGGCCCAAGAGTCTACCAAATCCAATTCTCCTACTACAAATCATACATAGGCCAAACTGGCAGATCCATAGATGACATGAACTATAAATATATCAACAAGTCAACTATTGTAGAACATTAATTCAAATCTAATCACAACATCTTCTTTGAGAAAACACTAATTCTTTCCTCCACTCCGCATGAGTCCACTCGTATCATTCGAGAAGATTTGGAAATTGAAAAACACACCAATAACTTCATTCTAGAAGATGGATATAAAGTATTCCAATCATGGAAACCCCTCATTCAATACCTATATCATTACGCTGCTTTATTCATGTTTTTTCTTCTAATTTATCATTTGTATCCTCTCCTTTAGCATTGATTGTTTCCTCACCCTAATTTCCTCATCCTTTTTATATCTCATTCTAATCATGGTCTTTTCTTCTCCTTATTATTAAGGTGTTAAATTTTAACTTTCTTATATGTATTCATCAATTGATTCTCTTTATCCTAGCTATCAATTTTTATATTATTTTTTGGGCCATTCTCATATTCTTTCAATCTAATCTCCCCTTAATTTGTTTCGCTTCACTTTAATATCTTCCTCTCCTTGTCAACATTTGTTTCATTATATCATTCATTCAACTATTAATTTATTATTAAATTACTGCTATTTTTAACAAATTTTAATTTCTAAAATGTTTTTCTCACAATGATCAATTTTCCAACGACTATATCCTACGCTTATCCTATGTTTCATTATAGCATTACTTTGACTACTAATTTATTATTAAATTACTTCTATTTTTTAACAACTTTTAATTTGTAATATGTTTTTTTTCACAATGGTCGATTTTCCAATGGCTACATCGTACTCTTACTCTTTATATCTACCCTTGAGTACATTTTTTTCTTATCACTTAGCTTCTCTGAAGATGGGTGAAGTGTCCACTTGAAAAAAATTCAAAATATTCACACAATTTAATTTCATAAATCTCTACAACAACTCTTTTAATTTGTCAATTCCATTTTTATATTGTTACTTAGTATCATTCTGAAGAAAGATTACAAAGAGATTAAAAAAATGCTTACTTTTAAGGATAAATTACCCTCACTAACTTTATTTTCTTAAAAGTAGGATGTCAAATCATGGATTAGATGCAAGGTATGGGGTGATTTTAGGAACCCTCTAAATTTATATGTATAATAAATGGGTGAATCCCCATGATTCATAGGAAAATTGGAAGGTTATTTTTTCAATAATATAATATGTATATCTAAATTTTTGGCCAATTTTTTACTATTGTATACAATCTTGTAACACCTTGACTAATATTTCACTTAATTATAAAATCTTGTAAAATCTTGGTGAAACTTAGTGAATTGTAAAACCTTGTAATGTCTAGGCGGATTTTTTTATAAAGTATAAAACCATATATAATCATAGCAAAATGTATTCATTAAATTGTAATAAACTCATTTTACATATTTAGAAAAAGAAACACAATTTTTCTATCCTCTAGACAATGATACAATAAATATAATTTTGATCAATCACAAAGAATGCTCTTTGTTGTTTTTTGGGCAATTATCCATAACAAAGGATGGAAAAAATTTAGATTCATCAAAAAATGCAATAGACATAATTTTGATTACAATGGTTTCATCACTTGTTTAAAAAATGTATTGAGACCTTTCAAATTGAATCACTCTTAGTATACTGGAATAATATTTGTAGGTATATTGAGCATTCAACCAATTGCTCTAAATATATACAATAGACCAAATATTGAAAAGGAATCCCAAAATTCTATTATGATAAATGAGTAGGATTTACATTACATGCACTAAATATCGCAAATGTTGTGGTGCATTGTCTTTTGTTTCTAGTTTATGATATTCACATGGCTGCACACAAAATTGAAGTATGATTACCATTTTTTATACTCAAACATTGTCTTTTGTTTCTAGTTTATGATTTTCACATGGCTGCACACAAAATTGAAGTATGATTACCATTTTTTATACTCAAACATATGAATATTCCATGCAACATATTATTTTTTTTGTAAGTAAAGTTGCATTTCCTTAATCAATCAACAACTCAATACAATACAAAGGTTGTCCACCCATTCTTCCATACATATGGAAACAAGAACAGGTGGAAATATAGAGAAAACATTCATGTATGTGTCAAATTTTTTGAGAAACTGAAAAAAAAACATACCCTAGACAAAGTTGTAACTATAGCTATTCTAAACATAGATAATGACAATAAAAAATAAATATTAAACACTAGGCGAAATCAGATTGCCATCACCACTGGAATATGGTGGCCATGTATGGTTGGCATCATGTCGGGTATCTACATTTTACAGGCTCACTTGAAAGAGAATCAAATAGAGCATACATGCGTCGAAAGAGGATACTCTAACGGTGTAGATGGTCAACGATGTCTCTTCTCATGTAAAAAATGACTTGCAGGTGCTCTGCTGAGAAGAAACATGAGCTTGGAACCTATGACATTGAAGTCGCAACAGGTTGAGGATCAATTTCTGGTTGAGTTTCTACCTAAATTCTATCATCATGCAAAGTGGGAGGAATCTCTTCCTCATTTGGGCAAGTTTCCATAGCTGAAGTGAGGACGACATCCCGCGTCTATCGGGGAGAACTGTGGGGGGGATATTGTAAGTCTGAGGGGGAAAAAAGAAGATAATCCATAGGTTCTTGTGGAGGTAACAAAGGTAACTCTTCCTCAATGAAAATCAAGGCTCTTTCTTCCTCCATCCAATTTCGATCAGTATGAGGTAAATTCTCCAAGGATGGACCAACAAGGCTTGGGTTAGAGAGGGGAGGTGGAATTGGAGCAGAGGAAGGGCCCGAATGACATTGTCTATCCATGAAGCTATATTATTCTGGACCATTATTTGACTTTCCCATATCAAGCAACAATGTAATGGCAGGATTAGATTTGACAATCAAAAGGGGAGTATAAGAATGGAGGGAGAGAATACCAGGAAGGGAGGAGAAAAACAACAACCATACCTGAACAAAATGATAAGAGCCATGCCTTACCTCCAAAATAGTGCTCAAACTGGTGATGAGAAGCGCCATAAATACTGAGTTGACAACACAAATCCAACTCATACCAATCCTGTGAGACCTTGGAGATATGAATATTTGCTCCTCTCCTCTTCAAAATGGTTTATTTTTCAACATAGTTTGGTTATTCTGGGTGGATAATTATGACTCTTTACTAAATGGGAACATTATGTTTGGTAGACATTTTTTTTTTAATTCGGCCTGAAATGGTATTATTTTATATTTCAGATTCTACATCGTGTGCTCATCTATGTGGAGTGTCCATTGATATTTTATGATTCAATTAGTTATGTTTGAAAATGGATGTCAAACTTGCCTTCACTTATCTCAAGTTGAACGACTTTATGATATTAAATGGAACGTTATATATATATATATATTATTACAAATCTTTATTGTGAAAGAATTTGGAGGAAATTATTTTACTACTTTTTCACATTCCATAAACACATTCCATAAATAGGGTTGCAACCTTAGAGATATAAATATTTGCTCATCTTCAAAATGTTCAACATCATAAATTTTCTTACCTCCAATGCATACTTTACTCATTCTTCTTTCTAATGAAATGTGGTTGGGTAATTATTACTCTTTACTACATGTAGAAATGCCAACATTATGTTAGGTAGATAAAAAAAAAATAATGGCGTGAAATGTTATAGTTCTAATGGTATTATTTTCTCTTTAATTTTGGATTCTGTGCGCTCATCTATGTGGAGTGTCCATTGATATTTTAATGGTCAATTAGTTATGATCGAAAATGAACGCGGAACATGACTCTTTAGGAGGAAACGTAGAGCTACTTTATTATATATATATATAATTTTTATTTATTATAGTTTTGGGGAAATCTTATTTTTCCACATTAATCGTCGATTTTCATTAAGGATTATAATCGAGTGGGGACATTGAGTATAACGACAATATTTATCCATTTGAGCTAGTCCACTCAACTTTTGACTTATTATAATTTATTGATACTTTTTCAAATTCATATTGATGTACGATCTTAGGTAATATAGATAGTGATCTTAGGTAATATAGATGGTAAACTCGATAAACCATGACTATGATTACAGGGACTAACCAAGTGGAGACATTGAGTTATACCCAACATAAATACCTCTTGTATTATAACCACAACTTTCATCCACTTAAGCTAACCCAATTGACATTTAAGTCACCCAATTGACATTTAAGTCATTGCAAATTATTAATACTTATTTTTCAAATTCATATTGATGAATGATCTTAGGTAATAAATATTTTTTAAATATATTTCGAGCTATTACAAGCTATTAATACTTATCTTTCAAATCCATATACATGGATGAACTTATGTGATAAATAATTCATATATAATTTACATGTGTTTTTTTTTTAATATTTCGAGTTTTAAGTTTTTTTTTCACTTTTTCAACTTTACATATAAATTGGAATTTGAAATTTTTTCTTTTCAGTTTATGAGTTATAAATGTTTAGGCTTTATAATATTATCGTGATTTATAAGTTATAANTATTATAACCACAACTTTCATCCACTTAAGCTAACCCAATTGACATTTAAGTCACCCAATTGACATTTAAGTCATTGCAAATTATTAATACTTATTTTTCAAATTCATATTGATGAATGATCTTAGGTAATAAATATTTTTTAGATATATTTCGAGCTATTACAAGCTATTAATACTTATCTTTCAAATCCATATACATGGATGAACTTATGTGATAAATAATTCATATATAATTTACATGTGTTTTTTTTTAATATTTCGAGTTTTAAGTTTTTTTTTCACTTTTTCAACTTTACATATAAATTGGAATTTGAAATTTTTTCTTTTCAGTTTATGAGTTATAAATGTTTAGGCTTTATAATATTATCGTGATTTATAAGTTATAAATGTTTAGGCTTTATAATCTTATCATGATTTATAAGTTTTGGGTAAACTTTGATCTTGAGGCAAGTTTAACCCTTTTTATTTTCATTGAAAATAGTAATATTTTTTATAAAATAACATCTGCATGGTTATATATCAGCTAAGAAATGCAATAATTAGTAATAGGTGTTTTCTAAACATTCCACTTTTTGAACTTTTTCACCGGAATCTGGTTGGTGAAATCTCCATTTTTCAGTGTTTAAATTGCATTTTTAAATGCATAAATGGATTCAACACCCTGAAAAAACCTTAGGGAATTTTAATTATATAGAATCAATCACTCAAATATGGAGTTTCCAACAATTTTTGGCCAGAGTCCAATAAAAATTGATCGGAAAATATACCCATAAAAACTCCAAAAAGTAAAACTTTTAGACTACACGCTTAGTAATATATATTAGTGATATTGTGAATTCATTATCATTGTGGCTAAGGTATGTCTTTCTATACCACTTCCATAGCATAATTAGGAAAAATATGATAGGTATAGGGAGAACCTTGCGGTGATCTATTTTGTTGTATGTATTGGATCACGGGAAGATCCAAGGGATTTATTGCTTATCCATAGGTGATAATTCTTTGATAACACCTATGGGATGTCAATAATATTATAACCTATGCACTTTATACTTGCAAATAAATTATCTCTAAATAATCCAATCTGCAAACTCCCATGCTTTTCCATTGGGAAATTGAATCGAATGCATGTTGCTTCGACTAATTGGCTAGAAGGAGGAACTCACCACACATATGCTTTTATACATATACTACTTATAGTCTACCTATGAATGTATTATCCTCCCACTATAAAATGATTTGAGGTTAACAAATGTCAAAAATCCACCTCGTCAAATGGTAATATGTAAAATACCTACTAAGTGTGAAGGAATCGACAAATTAGGATAATCGGCCCTAAGTTATGAGCACTACCTATCAACGTGAATGATGATCTGAATTCAAACATTATCTAAACACATCCAATCAAGACCCAATGATGATCAATGTTGTAGAATGTGAGACAACCACTAATGAGTCTAACTGTCATCAATGAGTTAGGTTTTCATTAGTTTAGTTAACCTTAGATTTACCATAGTATTTTTATATTCTTTTAACATTCAATAATAATATAATGAAATATAAAAGCAACATATAAATAAGCACAAGAAGACACAAATATGTATCCTAGGAAAACCCCAAACTTGGGGAAAACTCAACCAACTTTTCTTCAAGAGAGAACATTCCAATACAACCATGAAGAGGCTCTAATCACAAGAGAAAATAAAAAATGGAGAAGAAAGTACCTATCTCTTCTTCTTGTAAAACCCTAGTGAGGGTAGATAATTGAGTCACCACAGAAGTGGCGCAAGATAGGTGCATCACTAGCGCACTACAAAATTGTCACAACTCGTCACTGAAACTGCAGTTTCTACTACAACTGCAACTACTACTATAATTGGAAGAAACACTCGATAAGAACCACACAAACTTAGTGAAACTCCCCCATAGGTAGCACACAAGAGAGATCACCAAGACTCACCAATAATATCCTTCCCCAAGTGGGGCACACTCTCCAAGAGAACCAAAAACCAAAAATAGAGAAACTGTTGCAGCAACAACTGCAACTTCCTAGTGCACAATAAAATAGGAGAATTGTGTGGTTGTACAAATGAACTGGCCCAGAGTTGTAATTATACCAATATGGGTTCCTTGAAGGGGCCGAATTCTTATTCTGGGTCTTCATATCTACTTTATTATTTATGTGGTCTAACTTCTCTTCCTGGAAATTATATTTCAACTTTAATTATTTCCCGTGGGATGAATTCTCTTTTGTGGTCATTTGTTTCACTTTATTTTTTTTTGGTGTTTTCTTCAACTTTTCAATGGTCTTCCTTTGACTAATGGAATCTTATTCTTCTCTAATAAAAGTTGTCCGAGATGAAATATCTCCTGCAACTACCAAAACCTCAACACTCCCTCTTAGCTAGGGAGGTATTCTTCCAAGATGTTTTCTTCTAGTAGTCCAATGACTATACTCCAATCATCCGGTATCCCCAGGGATACTACCATGCCATAAGGTAGCACAAAAATGCAATCAACTAGTAGCACATAGCTACTACCATGCAACCCAACAATCAACTAGTAGCACAAAGCTACTACCATGCTTTCCAATAGTCTCCACGACCACCTAGCAATCAACTAGCAACACAAGGATACTACCATGTTGTATCGACTACATGTAAATCAACTAGTAACATTAAGCTACTACCATTCTATCCAATAGTATCTCATGACTATGCAAAAATAAACTAGTACCACTAAGCTACTACCATGCCATTAACCATAGTCATGATATGTAATCAACTAGTAGTCATAAGACTACTACCATGCGGTCCAATAATCTCCAAAACTATGCAACAATTAACTAGTAGCACTAAACTACTACCATGGAATGAGCCATAGTTATGATCTATGTGACTATACAACAATCAACTAGTAGCACACAACTACTACCATGCCATCAACCATAATCATAGTCTGAAGTCCCTATGACTATGCAACAATAAACTAGTACCACAGAACTACTACCATGCCATCAACCATAGTCATAGTTGACAATATCTATAAATATTCAACAATCAACTAGTAGCACACAACTACAACCATGCCATCATCCATAGTCATAGTCTCATGATGAATCTAGTAGCAAAAAGATACTCCCATAGTATCCACGACTATGATATGATGTTTCTCCTCTCCTAGTAGTCCCATTCACACCCATCTACTAGGAAAGACTACTCATTTAATCCCTTATTTGCTCCACATGATTGATATAGGAAACCCTTGTCTAAAGGATTTTTTTCTAGAGGAGAAACATCACACCTTCGTCTCAACGAGGGTGGCCATTCTTCATCACACTAAGCTTGTCTCTGAAGTACTCATACTCCACTTTGGGCAGAGGATTTGTGAGAATGTCCCCTTTCTACTCATGTATGGATATGCTATAGCTTTACTAATCCTCTCTACACCATTACTGAGATGTAATGGTATTTTGATCTCTATATGATTCACACAACTTTGATTATCATAATGTATAAACATTGGCTCCAACTCAAGATCAAATAACCATGGAAGAAACTTTTGAAGCTAAGTTGCTTCAAAAGTTGCAACACTGTCTGCTATATCCTCTTCCTTTGTTGTACTGAGTTCCATTGATGTATGCTTCCTACTTAACCATGATATCATACATGATCCAAACTGAATCAACATCCATATGTTATTTTTTGATCCACTGCACTCCCTGCCCAGTCAGAGTATGTATAACCCTTCAACTTCACATCTCCATCCGAGAAATATCTCAATCCATATCCAATTGTACCATGTAGGTACCTCAACACATATTTTGTTTTTATTTAAGGTACATTTCTAGGCTCAACCATGTACTGACTCAAAGTGTTCAGTGAAAAACATATGTTTGACCTGGTGTTAACCAGGTACATCAAGGATATGATCAACTGTCTATACATCCTGGGATCCAACAAATATGAAGATGAATCAGTCAATATATTCACATTTTTCATCATATGTGTGGTCATGGACTTTTATTCCATCATCCCAAATCTTTTCAGGATCTCAACAGTATATTTTCCTTGGCTAAGGAAAATCTCATCTAGTCTCTGGCACACCTCCAATCCCAAGAAATAATTCATCAAACCTATACCCTTCATCTCAAACTAGGAAGTGATTTCCCTCTTGCACCCATATGCGAGCCTATCATTCCCTGTAAGAATCATTTCAACCAATATCAAGGGGAAACCATCCCCAAGCTCATCAAAATAACTATTTGGTATATCCTTCCCTAGGTCCCTGCTTAATCCCATGAAAATACTTTTTCAATCTACAGACATGAGACTCCTTCTCTTGTATCTTGTGGTTTCTCTATGTACACTTCTTTTAGATACTAGAGCAAGTTTATCATCCTAATCTTCTCCCTCTTTCTGGGAGAATCGTCTTGCCACAAATCAAGCTTTGTACATTTCTATGCTACCATCTCCAACATGCTTTATATTGTAGATAAAATTGGAAGTAGCCATTGTCTTCCCTTATGGTCTCAAAACCACTTTCCACACATCATTATTCATGATTTATGGAAGCTCTTCCATCATTTCATCCTTCCACACACTTGGTGCTTAACAACTTTCTCAAAAAATTGGAAGGTTCTGAATCATCAATTTTCCTCATCAGCGCCACATAGCTGGAAAACTTGTGTGGTCTATAGAACAGAGGAAAAATCCATATCCCATTCCTTCTGAGTGACTTCTTCCTCTATCAATGAGACAAGGGAATATTATTAAGAGGTCTCATATCTCCTCCAACTCTCAGAAGCTTAGATCTAACCTCATGAACTCATGGCACCTTTTTGTTAGACCTAGAAGACGTCTCTCTCTCCCACCTGAATATGAGGGGGAAATCCCTATGAATGATTCAGTATTCCTCTGAGTTAACTGAATATCTCTGAGATCAGGCTCACTCTGAGTCCACATTCTCCCACTAAATCTTGACTCTCTCTATATAATCTTTGGAGCCATCTATTGACTTCCTCTTAAGTACGATCTCATATGAACTGTACTAGGAGGTTTCTCTTCCCTAATAGATACTGAGGGATGAATCCTTCTGATTTTGTACTTGGTGGGGCCAACTGCCTCACCATTGGTGGAGCCATATACTCCTCCTCATTATATGGATCATCAATTCCATATAACTACATTCTCTTTGCATCCTAGAAAGTATCACGATACCATGTTGGTCTCTTCCCAGTGACTGCAACATTTCTAGGTAAGCCCTTCTGGCTCTACTAACTCTTCCTTCTAATATGAAGAGTGATCAATTGATCCAAAGGGATCTTTATGGTCATCTTCAGAGCCTTATTCTCGTAACAATCAATCTCCATATGAGATATTGTGTATCACACAAAAGTACCTTTCTTGCCATAAAGTATTAACTTTGTTCTCTTCTCTTTTGGTACATGGATGTGTACAATCATGTGCATGATTATATGTTTGGATAGTATGTTCCATGTCTCAATTAGAGATCATCTAATTTTTTTCCTCATCCAACCATCATTATAGCTCCCTCTTAGAGATATCACTTGTGACTTGCATGGAAGAAGAGAAACAACAAGGGAAAAAAACAGATAAGAATAATACTCTTATAATAAGAACAATAATAAAAACAAGAACAGGAACAATCGTCATAGTAGCTCCTTCTCAAACATATCACTTGTGCACTTCTTGGAACAAGAGAAAAAAAATACAATAACAAGAAATAAAAACAACACTCTTCTAGTGTTGTGACCAATCATTCCTCCATGGTAACCTACCCAGAATAAGAGACACAAACAACAACATTTCCATGGTAACATCCATTGAATTTACAAGATAACCTACCTAGAGAAAGGTCAACAACCAGGAACATCTCGTAGAGGAGATTAATTTATCTTGTAAACATGTGCATCGATAATACTGAGTTGTTGGTCCTCAACCAAGTTTTAAGGAAACAATGGTCATGTTTGACCATTTTTGGGACTTCGATAGGCTGGTTGAAGACGAAGTGCCCAGGCAAAGTGGAGATCATAGAATATCTCTCATTTTGTGTGCCTTTTGGTATTTTAAGGTTTACGTAATAGGTATGGGATGTCGGCAAGAATATGAGGTCATTGGCTCAGTGCAGTTGAAGTTGGCTTCGTGCAAGAATATGTAAAGGTTGCTAAGTGCGGAGAAAAATTGTTGGATTTTATGCATACTGTGTGTTAAGACTTGCAGGGATAAGTGCAAGTGATTGTAAGAGGCTTTGTGCAGATAGATTGTGTGAGGCTCTATGCCTTGACCTGATTTTGAGGAAGGTAGATCTAGTGCGTTATACACAAATCACCTGTCCAGTGTGAAGTTGGCTTTGTGGCTTTGTGCACAAGAGAAGGAGAATGTAAGAAGATTGAAGGAGACTAATAAAGAAGAAGAAGAAGTTGGTGGTC
>SNQJ01S0023997.1:0-58558 GCA_010110895.2 Picea sitchensis
ATAAAATGAATGAACAGTCTGGGCGTCACTATTAATTTCCGCCACCTGAAATTTGTCTCTAAAGGAGACCCAAAAATATCTCAAATCGTGCATTTGTTTGGGAAAATCTCTATGTAGAAGGTAAATGGGTCCATTTTGGTTCTTGTTTTTCAACCGTTTCTTCTAATTCCTCACGGTTTGGCTGCAATCAATTCTGCAAAATCGTATGTATGATCTTGAAGCCTTTCCAAATTTTATCTGTTGTTGCTCATAAAATTATTTGTAGCAATCCAAAATTATTTCTGGATCAATCATCTTGAACGTATTTGGATAATAAAATCAAGCCATGATCAGATCCGTATCAAATATTTGATAATATAAACCTGTGAAACAAAAAGAAACCTAAATTAATAACCTAAAAATTGTGAATAAAACAAAATCTAGAAAAATAAAAAATGAATTTAAACTAACTATAACTTATAAACAAACATTGTTTATAATTTGTTTTCAAATATGATCTAGAAGCTTCAAGTTAATGAAGAAAAAATATTAATTTTAGTTTTTTACAAAATCAAACAAATGATAGATAATTCTTTGATTATTATTGTTTTGAAATGAGATGCAAGATGAAAAACGAATTTAATTAATTAACATCACCAAATGATTTCATGAAAATGAGAAATCAACCAAGACATTATTTGATGAAATATTGAACACATTATTAAAATAGTCAAACTTGCTAATGAGCAAAAGAATGAACACATAGTAATAATTTAAATGAAAGTAAACATTTGATAAAAATTAATGTTTTTGTTTAAATTGAGATTTTTATGCTCGTTTCTAACTTTTTAGATATACTCTTATAATAAATTACTCATACTAAAGTGAATGTCTTAAGTTTATCTCAATGCAAGCCAAGGAATGGAACTATTTGAAAAGGTTGATTCTGTAGCTCATTATAATTATCAAGATTCTAATAGGGGCCCTTTAAATTTTGTAAAAATATAGGGGGAGTTGTTGGGGCCCAACATGTAGTAAATCACATGTTCACACCTGTCATCCCCTAACTCGATGAGGACTCTTGCAACTGAGACATCCGAGGCTGATAAATAGATGATGTAATCGCGATCATAGTCCCAGGGACTAATCAAAGGGGAATTGGATAGGGCAGCTTTTAAATCATCAAAAGTGGTTTGAGCATGTTCGTCACATAGAAATGGGATATCATGTCGCAGTAAGTGGAGAAAACCATGCGCGCAAGTGGCATAGTATGGAAAAATGTGGCATAAGAAGTTGGCTTTGCCTTGTAGGCTTTGCAGTTGGCGTAAATTCCTAGGTGGTGTAATTTTAGTGATAGCTTGGACCTTGAGGGGGTCCATCATGATGTTGTGTTGGGAGACAATGAACCCAAGGAGGTGTCCGACCGAGATCCAAAATATTCACTTGAGGGGGTTCAGGCGTATATTATATTGGAGACACCGTTGAAAAACGATGCGTAAGTCATCTAAATGTTGTGATCACCTTTTGGATCGAGCAGTGAGGTTGTCCAAATAAGCAAGGATGATGCAAGCAAGATCATGAAAAAAATAGGTCATGGCCCATTGAAACGTAGCACTTGTGTTATTGAGTCCAAAAGGCATGACGTGATAAGCAAAGGTACCCCAAGGGGTTGTAAATGCATTTTTGTATTGATTTGTTGGGTGGATTTGAATTTGGTTATAGCTGAAGAACTCGTCCATAAAGGAAAGTGCCTCATGGCTGGCACAATCATCGATGATTTGGTTGATGAAAGGGGTTGGGATGTTTTCTTTGGGACAATCATGGTTGAGATCACGAAAGTCTATGCAAACGTGAATGGTTCCTTGTTTTTTTTTAACATGGACGGGGTTGGAGACCCATGACGTGTACGCAATAGGGTAAATGAACCCAACTTCGCGTAATGTTTCAATTTCGAGTTTGATAGCTGCAACTTTGGATGGGTGGAGGGGGCGTTGCTTTTGACGAATAGGGGCGATATCCGGCCAAGTTTCAATTCGATGTTCGACTATAGAAGGATCAAGGCCAGGCATCTCCGTATATGACCAGGAAAAAATGTCTCAATATTCTTGAAAGAGAGATTTGTAAGAAATGAGTTCTTCAAGGGAGCATGCGACGCCAATGGTGATTTATTCTATGATGCCAGGTTTAATGGAAATGTCAATTTTGCCTGTGGGGGAGATGTTTCCCATGTTTCCTTCTTCAAAAGAATCGGGGGCAGGGATAGAGTTTTTGAACCAGTCTATATGCCTCGAAGGAATGAAATCCTTGGTTTTGATTGCGCACAAGGAGGCTTGGGTAGAAGGGTGAAAGGCCTCTTGTGAGAGAAATAGTGCTCGATGATGGATCCCATTCCATGGGCAATCGGGGGTAGTTAGTACCTCCAATATATCTCCGTCGCAGTGAAAAATGTGAGAAGACAAGGGATTTTGGGGGATGGTAGTGGGAACCATCGATGGGTAAGTGTTATTGTCCTCGAAGGATGAGGTCATAGAAGGGATATCGTGCACAGGGTGTGAAGGTTCACTTGACATGAACCGAATGTCATGATATTGTGGATGGGACCTCATTCACATGGAGGTTGATGAAGAAACATAACGAATGTCAGTAGTGTGAGCAGTAGTAGGGAGGGCCTGAGGGGGCTTAGGAAGGGATGTTTGGCGTACCGCGGCTAACATTTGGCAAAATTGAGGTATAGTCGGGCAATCATGGGTGTATTGGACATATTCTAAGAATATGGCGCAAGTGAAATTGGTTCATAACCCTTTCTTGCATGTGGTTGAGGACTCCTTAGTAGCAGTTGAAGTACTTGGTGGAGTGGTAAGAAATGGGGTTGCTTTAGGTAGTTGGATAAGATTGCATAACTCAGGAAGAGTAGGACATCTGTTAGTGGGGCGTCCTTCTCTTTCACATAGTGTGCAAGGAGATTGAGCTCGGGGAGGGAGTGGAGCTATGATCTCGTTCTTCCTTCGTCTACCTTGAGTGGTGGTGTTTCCCCCTACTGGGGGTGTTAGTGGTGTGGTAGGAGCCTATACTGGGATCTGCATTGTAATCCCTCTGTCTGAGGAGGGAGAGATGGTGAAGGAACCATAGCAGGTGGATGAAGATACCATGCAAGGATGGAAAGCACCATGTTGGGAAGGGTTAGATTAGTGGCGACCTGGAATGCTTGGACACCAGGTGGGGGGTAAAAGAAGGGGATTTGGGTAATGGCTTGGGGGACTATCTCCCAAACTGATATTTTCCCCTAGAGAGGGTGGAAATCCAAGACAAGTGGTTTGGTGGTGGTTTCAGGGAATTACTAAGGTAGTAGTTCACTGACTGGTGGAACTTTGATGTGGGGAGGGGCCTCCGTGAGAGGAGTATTGTCTCTGATATCAATTCTGTTAGAGGAAACTACACACACTTTTGTTGAAATGGAAGGATGTAGGAGAGGTGGTGCTCCATGATAAGTCCCTAACAAGTATGGGTCCTTGAGTATTCCAGGATCCATGTCGATGACTGAAAAGGAATCCGAGCTAGTGCAGACGAAGAGGAGAACGTTATCAATGTTGGAAGAATGATTAGGCTCATAATGTGTAAGTTGGTCGATGGTGACGATCTTCCGATTATGGGGGAACATCATCATATGAAAAAAAGAAGAGGCTACAACCTTCATAGCATACATGTAGCTACGTCCAAACAAGATATTGTAATCAAGTGGGAAGTTGATAACCTCAATGTCAATTAGGATGGTTTTCCCCCCAAGATATACGGAAACATTTTGGAAGAGTCCTTCAGGAGATGATGGTCGACCGTCATAAGCTCTCAGGGTGATGGAATATGGTACTAGCTCAGGTGAGCCGATTTTTTTCAATATGACTTTGGACATGATGCACGTGGATTCACCTTCATCGATGATACACTGATGAACTATGATGTTCTAGATATTAATTGGTATCTAAAAAGATACTAGGGTGGGGAGGCGTGGTTCCCCGTTATCTAGATCAAAGGTGATGGTTTGATTATCAGGTGGGTCGACTGCCCCCAAGGCGGAAAGCAAGGATTTGCGTTGTGATGGGCATGTTTGGAGGACCTACAATACAGACATGGTTCCAGGGGATTGAGCTAAATCATCGACTAAACTATAGTTATGGGTTTCCCTAGCATGATGGTTATGTACATTCTGCCATAAAGGTATGCAAGGTATACGAGGATTGGGTTCAGTGTTAGGGCGTGGAATCATTAATGGTTGTTTGGAGGTATCGGGAGTTTTTCCCGAGGTGGTTGTAGTGGAGTCGGGAGGGACTCCATATTGGTGACCACAAGTTTGCAGAAGAATCTATTCTTCGCTGGTAAGGAGGATATTGTGATCGACTTGATTTCCAGGTTGATTGATGCCTGAATTTTGATATTTCCCCATTTGTGGTGGGGAAAAGTTGACCTCTTGTTGGGTATTCATCACACCTTGGTTTGGAATAGGGTTTTGAAAAACTGTCGGAGGTGGTGGTTGCAAATAATGTTGTGGGGTGGGCGGCACTAGAGGGCATTGAGTGCTCATGGATGCTTTCATCCGTTTGAAATCGGAAATTTGGGGGCAGTAGTGAGAATAATTCCCATACTCGCCACATAGAGCACAAGGGAAGTTAGTTCGGATGTTGTTGTTATTCCCTTGTCGTGGTTGATTTTTATTTTTGCCCCTTTGGGGGTTTTGGTTGCCTTGATTCTGATTGTCCCCAGCGGGACGTTTTTTTTGGGGGTTATTTCCTCCAGGTCCCAGGTTGTTATTGTTTTTTTTTTCCTTTCTTCTTGGCATTATTCGACTGATGCGATGGATTTTCCATATTCATATATTTAAAAGCATGAACCTATTGAATGAGAGAGGGATGAAAAAAATTAACACTAACATGTGGTTATCCTGCTGGGAGGGACCAAGAAATGGAAAATATGGATTGTTTTGTGGAGACGATCCATAGGGTGTGTAGGAATTTGAGGTACTTCCACCACTGTTGGGGTTATATGCAGGGGTTGGGGGTGAACTTGTACTTGGTTGAGAGATCAAATGCATCATGGGTACCAGTGGGGGTGCCCCCAATGATTGAGAGGGACCAACAGGATATGACTTTTGGTGAGTGGGAGGAGGGTAATAAGATGTTCCTCCATATGGTTGTGGATATTGATTTTCCCCATAAGTAGGTGAGGGGTGGTTGTAAGGGTTGTGGTGTTTCATAGAACCAATCAACCCATCCACAGCGTGAGAAGCCCCAGGTTTGTCCTGTCCAAATGATAGGGGCCTGGGTGCATCAGGAAATATTGTGCACAAGTAACCCGATTGAGCATATATGAGGTCAAATTGTTGGGCCTTGTTGATGGATTCCTCTTCTGATTGAGGAAAAGTGGATGCTACATCTTTGGAAATCATAGAGACGAGCGATTTAACAAACCAATCAAGATATTTTTTCTTGGTGGTTTCATCTTCACACAAACTACGTCATCGCCGCCATTCATGGATGTGGTAGGTGATATGGATAGCAGTGGTTTGTTTGAACTTAGAGAGAATTTCTAAACAAGTGTCATGACAAACTGGTAGTTGGAAAAAGGACAAAAAGGCCTTGGCCAATGATTCAAAGGTCACATGGAACCCTGATTTTTCGTCCACATACCATTTGATTGATGAACCAATGAGAGTCCTTTGGAATAACCTTAAGCGGATGGAATCATCCTTGATGTTGTTTGAAGAGCACCATAAGTGGAAGGTCATAACATGGTTGGCGATATATTCCCCTGGTTTTCCTTCAAACTTTGGAATGTCTTAAGGTAACTTGGTAGGCATATTGGGCCAAGTAGTATCATGCAAAATGGGATCATTCATGAGTTTGGTTAAATTAGTAATGTTGAGGGATATCAAGTATGGCATAGGGATATTTGGTGGAGGATTAGTTCCAACCATCATGTGTATAGGTAAAGGACTTGTCCCTTGAGAGGGATTTATTGGGTGTGCACTTCTTCCTTGAGAAGAAGTTTGACTCCCGCCTCCTTATGAAGGAGAACCAATAGATGGATGACCCTGGGTATTTGACCTAAGAAAAGTGGAACCAAGTAAAATTGATCCCAAAATAGTAGCACTCATGGGGGTGTGATATGGTTGAGCTGGTGAGTTGGCAAGACTAGGAACTCCTCCTAGAATAAGAGGAAGATTTTGGAAGTGTCTATAATGACGGGGATTCTGTGGGGCCCCTATGGTTCTGACTAGAAAAGTGAATGTGTGCAAATGGTGACAAGAGAAATAAATGAACAAGTGATTTTATAATTTTGACCTTCACAAAGTACTATAACTCACAATTTCATGTAATAAAATGAACATAATACATAAATCAACTGTAAAATAAACAAACATGTGGATAGGTGGATTTTGTCCACATGGGGGAACAACAACAAAAATAAAATCTCGTGTCCTAAAAGACTTATCATCCTTCCTCTCGATTTAGCACTGGGCCTTCCAAGAGCACTCAAAAATGGGGTTTGAAGCCACCAGAAGAGGAACTAGTGAAGGATGAAGTTATCAGTTATAATGAGGGATAGAGGGTGCATATCATGAAAGAGATGGTGATATTTCCTGATAGCCATAAAAACTCCGACCAAGGTGTGATTTCATCCCACAATCGCCACCTATGTAGATATCCTAAGTTTGGCCATTAAGTACCTCGGTCAAAGTGCGACATTTAGATTTTTGGCCTTAGAAATGGGTCACAGGCTGGATACCCTCACAAGGGTTGGGTGAATCAAGGAGGGATGCCCAAAACAACCGAACCTCGGCCTTCGACCCTTCATGGGTATCTCCCTGCCTTATGGTATATAAACACTTGGCTTGGAGGATTTTAAGGATCCCTATTCTCAACTTCTATTGTTTCAAAATGTAATAACTTGATAACGGGGGGTTATTTCGATGCATACCCCCGAGATCCTACTTACACTAAAAATTTCTTTTGGGACCCCCTGTGGAGGAAAATTTAGTGCATTTTTAGAAAATTTTAGATGTGGTGGGATGAGAGATTGCGGTCATGGACCAATCTCATTTTGAATTTAATGGGTGTGGATAATTTCCAAATAAGTAGTCGGATATTTCAGAATTATTTTGAAGAAATCCTACTTCGACCTCCACTATTCTAATAGAAATTATGTGTGTGAGCAGTGTCTTTGTGTGCAAGAAAGTGAAAAGTGTGAAAAGATTTTTAATAAGTTAAGTGTGAGATTGAAACATGTGGACTTCTTGTGGTCCTTACAAATATTCTTACCTAGCTTACTATGTGTCTTTGGTACAACCTTGCGGAATATTTAAAGCTCTAAAGAACTAGCAATGTGGACATATGGGTCATTACTTAATCCTTTTAAACTCCCTAAAATGTTGTTTACACTAAGAAATATTTTGAAAACTATCCTAGAATTGTAAACATGTGGGCATGTATGGGCCCGTTACTTGATCTTTTAAACTTTCCTAGAGTGTTCTCTAAATTAAGAAAGCTTTTTAGAAACTATCCTAATATTGCAACATGTGGGCATGTATGGGCCCTTACAAAAATTTAAGATGATTTCCAAAACTAAGAGGAACCCTAGGGCGACTTTGTCCTCTCCTAAATATTTGTTAAGGGAGGTGAAAATTCCTTTCAACCACCTTTTCTGATTCCCAAGATCACACTAGGGTGCGAGGGAAGAGCGTACTTGAGGGTCAAAATTGGTTTCTAGTCCCAAATTAATGGTGTTTGAAAAAACAAACAACTCCAACTCAACATTTTACAAGCCAAATGAGCCATCCATGTGGAAACAAAGCAAAGAGAAGAATATTGATTCTTTTTATCCCTAAGTGCTTATGTTAGCTAACCGCCCTTGTGAGAAAGGACTTAAGTGAAGTGTAGTTTCCTTACAACGTGCGGGAAAATAAAAATCTGAAGGCTAGGGGCCCTCAAACCATGCAAAAAAATATTAAAATTTGAGAAAAATGGATTTATGCACGGGCTACAGTTCTAACAGGCACGTAGAAGCTGCAGAGAAAATAATATTGTGGTGCACACAGTGCGCGTCTGTGGGCCCTGAAAGCTGCGCACTTCCTGTCACTCGTCGGGCAAGAAATTTCCAACTGAAATATTCCCACCTTGGCTCTTAATTTTGACTTCAGAAGGTCGAACTAGGTCGGTTTTGGTACCTGCAAGTCAAACCAATTAAAAATAACTACTCTCAAGACTTAAATAGGGAGGAATTTGATACCTTATCCCCAGTATGGTCACCAATCTGTTGTGTTGGTTTTGTCACTTGGGTGAACAAAAAGATAACACTTGCATGCTTAGTTAAGCCATCTAAACAATACATAATTTTGTGAGTTGATTAGATTAATTAAATACACATGAAAACAAATAAATACAACTAAAAACAACTAAGAAATAAATGTTAGAGAAGCTTGACGAACTAGAACCATGAAAATCAAAAAATGACCAACATATAGCTACCAATGGATCAATAGATTGATAGGCTAAACACCGTAGAGAAAGGAGGGGACTTATGAGTCCCCTCTTCCTCCTTGGGAGGGCTCTTGAGTTCCCTAATTGAGATCTCTTCTCTTCATACAATGAAAGAAATGGTAATGGTGAAGAAATACAATGCTTATTCCCTCAAGAGGTGAGTAGAATGGCCTATTGCAATGGTGCTTGAATGCTTCAAAGAGAAAAGAGGATTCTCAGAGAATAATTCTTGTAGCATAACATTACCTTGAAGATCTTATTTTCTTAGCACACCCATGGAACATATTTATAACATCCATACATGGCAAGATATAATTGGTTCATAGTGTGAACAAGGGGCCTTTTAGGGCACTTCCTAGCCCTTGACCAACCTCCAAGCTATATTTCGCTCAGATATGAGTGTCAAATCGTGTTGCGGGTCGGACTATAAGTGGTTGAGGGGCAGAAAATATTCATAAATGCATCGTTCATATCATTGCATGGCTTTTCTCATAGACAATCACACATATTGTGCACAATGTGCATGCTCCCTTTGGTGAATTTGTGCACTTTTATTTTTGAACCAAGTATATAGTTTTTTGCCTTTTTGGTGGACTTTGGTGTTGTAGGTGGACTAATTTCTACTGGCATTGATGTTTTCTTTAACCATTGTGTGCAATGTCGCGAACAATTTTTCAATGATAACAATTGGTTCAACAAGTACTCAACAAATAGCATTGCAAACATAAGAAAGACAATCTATTTATATTTTGTTGTTTGTATTCTTCATCATTCAAGTCAAATTTAACAAAAGTTTTGCAAACCAATGAATAATAATGTAACTTGGTTGATCTAGTTTCTTGACTAAATATTTATTAATAAAACTCATGTATGTGAAAAGGAAAATAAAGATCAAAATATATACAAGGAATACATTAAACAAACCAAAATCAAATATATACTAGAAACACTCCAAATATAATCAATAAAAATCTTAACCTCTTTAAACATAGTGTTTCAGATGTGAACCATTGTCCATCTTCGTCTTTGAGTAAGTAAGAATTATTTCCAATGATAGAGACAATTATGTAAGGGCCTAGCCATAGCTTTTGAAATTTTGAATGTTTACCTTTGTCTGCATGTGTAGAATTCCATAGGAGCACTTTTTCACCAATTGCAAAAGTAGTTGATTTTTCTTTTTATCAAAATATTTTTTAACGTTTTGCTACCTTTTCTTTAGATTATCAAGAGCATAACTTCTTTGTTCTTATAATGCCAACAAAGTATTTAGTCTTTGAGGGATATTCGTAGAATTTAGCTCTTCAACATGTAAGGATAATTTGAGAGAGGTAACTTCAAGTTCAATAGGTGTGATGGATTCTTATCCATATAATATTTGGACAAGAAAGCCTCTTTCTCATTTGTTGGGGGTATTGGTTCAATAAATGGAAATTTTGAGACCCAATCCGATTGGAATTGTCTTCCTATGTCCCATTGGCCTTTTTTCCTTTTCTGTGATTGTGAATGGTTTGTGTTTCCTTCCAAGGAAAAACCTTCAACGTTGTTATTGTCAATTTATGGTGAAAGGATCTCAATTTGATCACTAGAGGAACCTATTTCATCATCTATTATATGGATATTAGATGCATTCTCAAAAGAGTTGACATCTATTTGACTTTCACTGATGGGTTTCTCAAAAGAGCTTGAATAATGAAGAGAATCTGGGTTCTTGGATTGAGGATTTTGAAAGTAAGAAAATACATCCTTCTATTTTGATGTTTTCTTTCCACGATTGTTATTTGACATCTCACTGAATTTTTCACAGTTAGAATTTAAAATCGATATAGAAACCAAAAGTGAAACCTGCATGAGAAAAATAATATAAAATTAGTCGTCCATTTGGCAAGTCAACACAAATGCAAGAGATGTATAAATTTTAAGAAATCAATTCTTCTCAACAAGTTACAAAACCAACGATACTTATCTAAAAATAAATCACTTCAACATACACACTATACAAAACTACTGATCTACTCCGATCACTAATCCAAACAATCACTCGTCATGACCTAAAGCCTTTGCTATCTTGGAGGGTTGAGGCTGGGTGGGCTCTATCACTGATCAAAATGACACTTGTGTGTAGAAACACACAAGCAATGAGCATTTGGAAACATGGTGCTGAAACATCGTGTTTCAACACCAGCTTATGAGAATGATTTAAAAACCCCATTAGCTCAAAAAATTAAACATAGAACTACTAATCTACTCAATCACCAACCCAAACAATCACTCGTCATGACTTGAAGCCTCTACTATCCTAGAGGATGGGTGGGCTCTATCATTGATCAGGATGACACTTGTGAGTGGAAACACAAAAACAATGAGCATTGGGGAAACAGTGTTGAAACACCGTGTTTCAGCACCATCTTGTGAGAATGATTTAAAAGCGACCAGGTAATTTATCCAAACTGTGGGTAAGCTCAAAAACTTAAACACATAACTACTTATCTACTCCAATCACTAACCCAAACAATCACTTGTCATGACATGAAGCCTCTTATATCCTGGAGGCTAGGTGGGATCTATCACCAATCGGGATGACACTTATGTGACGTGTGTGGAAACACACAAGCAATGAGCATTGGTAAAACGGTGTTGAAACAACGTGTTTCAGCACCAGTTTTTGAGAATGATTCAAAAGCACCCAGGTAATTTAATAATTTATCCAAACCGTAGTTTGTGAGTAAGCTCAAACATTGAAACGCATAACTATTGATCTACTCCAATTGGCAATCACTAACCCAAACAATCACTCATCATGAACTAAAGCCTCTGCTATCCTAGAGGATGGGTGAGGATGTGGACTCTATCACTGATCAGGATGACACTTGTGCGACGTGCATGGAAACACACAAGCAATGAACATTGGGAAAATGGTGTTGAAACACCGTGTTTCAGCAGTAGCTTGTGAGAATGATTTAAAAACACCCAGGTAATTTATCCAAACTGTGGGTAAGCTTAAAATCTTAAACATGTTACACAGAAATACTAATACACTCCAATCACTAACCCAAACGATCACTCATCATGGCCTGAAGCCTCTACTATCCTAGAGGTTGGGTGGGATCTATCACTGATCGGGATGATCCCTACTAGCATATGCACTTAATGAATTCCCTATTAGAACGTTTTAGAAATCCATAATTTAAACTTTGAAAGTCCTTTCGATTTTTATCCTTCAAAATAAATCACAAAAAAATTAGGAAAATTATTTTTCATTGAATAAAAATATGTTCGTTATATCTTGGCAGGGCGCTTCTGATATCATCCACTAAATAATTTTATTTGACCGGATCAACGATTCTCACGATTTCGAATTTCTAAAGTTGCACGAGTATTAAACAAAAGAAAATTACAAAGGTACTTTGGGACTTCGCGATTCAGGAGTTTCAAATTCAGAATGTATAAAGATAAAAAAACAACCCAGAAGTTGCAAAGCTTTGGAATCCTGAAGATAGGTTCCCGTGAAAATATTTTAAATAAAATCAGTTGATGAGTCACAGACCACCTGTCAAAAACTTCATTTTGGTTGACATGTGGCACTCTTTTTGGGAATTTTTTTCATATCATTCTCACTTTTTTAGGTGATGTGACACGTGTCACTCAGCTATTGCATGACACGTCATCGAAAGTGACATCATCACTACCACATCACTCTGGGAGATTTTTCTTTAGGAGATAAATCAAAGAACAGTTTCAAAAATGTCGAAGCACCGAAATACCAAAGCACTTGTGATCATGATAAATAAGACACTTAGAAAACTTAATTAATTAAAATAGGTTTAACTAGTCATGATTAACGATAAGTAATCACGCCATAGATTCGGCCTTCGGGAGATATATATTTTCTTGCAATCAAAACCCTTGAATGTCGAACTGTCGAAGTACTCAGTGCTCACCTCACATACATGCTCACAAACTCCCGGAGCTCCGAAGTTCCGGAGTCTTGAAGCACTTAAAAAAAAAGGTTTGATTATTTTCTCCGCGAAGTCGGCCTTCGAGAGATATACATTGTACATTGTAGACCATGTTGTATTCAAAACTCCTGAATGCCGAAGTTTCGAAGTAATTAAAACTAAAAGCGACTTTAAACCTTGATTCAGTGATTAATTAAAACAAAAAATATTTAATAATTGATTAACTACTGAGTACTCTGCGAATTCATCCTTAGAAGATATCCATTGTTTTTCTTTCATAACCCCCGAATATTGAACTGCCGAAGTACACTGTAATTATCTTAATTACATCAATTAATAATACACCCAACTAGATACGATTAAATATTGGGATAAGTTTTACGACCGCCAAGTAATAAATTTGACAGATTTTGGAATGATTACTCTGTCAGTAGATTAATACAAAAATAGCTAGACATTAAATTTTGTTGTGAATAAAGTCATTTCAAGTTTAAAATCATTTCTCCATTAGCATCTAAAAGTTTTGTATTCATCATTGTGAGCTCACAGGTTTTGCTTCTCACAAGAAAGTTAACTTCATCTTTCGAAAATCATGGCGCCACGCAAAACAGGAAAGAAGCAAGATTTATCGATTGACAAATCAAACCCAAATGAAGATATACTCTCATATACTACTGATCGATTGACAGATGCCACCAAATCTTGGAAACACGTTTATGAAACTTTGGAGCACAAAGTTTCTCTCTGTCTAGATGATTCAGCAGAAGAATACGATGATACATTTTCATCTAAGCTTAGACATATGGTGAAGTCTGAATTACATAAAGTTGTTGCTCGGCCTAAACTTATGCTTACACTGATATGATAAACTAGGTCCTAGAACACGTGGATATCCCAACAAGAAGCATATTCAGTCACCAGAATACCTTCGTCGGTTCTTTTCGACCTGAGGATATTCAAGTAATGTATAAATTATCTTCTAAACCCAAATATACCTACAATTGATCATTTGTATTGATGTTTGAGGATGAGGAATGCATTGAATATGATAGAATCGTCCACGATATAGTGAAAACCTGGTGGGGTAATCCAAGAAAGTTCAAATATTATACCCATGGTGTATATTCTACAACATCTTGTGATGCTCATATCATGTATATTGCCATGATTCTTTGTAGAATGTTCGATAGGAAAAATCCTACGTTTTTTACTGTAGAATGGGCTCCCATAATCCATGAGGTTGTTGAGTGTTACACTTTTGAATGGGGAAAAATGTTATCAGACAATTTAGCCAAGGAAGTTGTGGAATACAAGATGCTAAAATCTAAAGGAGAACATGCCCCCTTTTATATGTTTGCATTCATTATGGATGCAATCTGTTTCAGGACTCCTTTTCCTCTCATGAATTGGAGTTGGACTTCAACTAGGATCGAGCCCATACATTTTTATCACTCTAATTTATGGGAGGAAAATTCAAAGGACGTCTTCTATGAAATTTATCATAATGTAGTAATCCCAATTCATGAAGTTGCCTATGTATAGCCTCCCCCCATAATTTCAGAACATATCATTGGAAATTTGGGTGCTATCGCATAATGGTATGTTGAGGAAACGTTTTCTTATATCAGAGTGTTCGGTTTTTATTTATCTCCGCATTCTCTCTCCAAATTCCTACCTGGTAGACTGGTTTGCAGAGAAGTAGCATATCAAACAGTCCCAGGAGGAATAACTAAAGAATTGAAGGTGACATAAAAGAGAGTGTGGCTAACCTTTCCCATACAGGTTGGCATGTTTTCATTATTTGATTTTGGACATGATAAGGTTGAAGCTTCATCCTTAGAAGATATTAAACTGGTTTATATTGAGTATAAAAGGCATTATCCTCATAGGGTGGTTGAAAATAATCTAGATCAATTCAATATGAAAATATATATACATGAATATTCCCCCTATAATGAAATTTTCAGAGGAGTAAGATCATACGATGAAATTGAAAGAAGATTTCAAAATTTGCCTCAAGATCAACAGTCAGGCTTCCTCAGTTTTCAGAAGAACGGAAGGAATAGTCTTCCCAAGGTCTTGCAGAGAGAACACAATCCAAATTCACAGGTGACATAATTGATAGAGCCCAAGCAACATAGATTTCCTGAGGACAAGGCTAAGGAAGGGGAGAAGAGCTCATATACATTATCCAAAGATGCAATAATATCAGTACCAGGTAAATATGAGAAAAAATCATTAGCATCATTTGAGGCTTTGATGAATCACGAGCATACTTTTCCTTTCTCATCACCAAATATTGAAACTCCAGTAAAAGATGCCATAAACCCAGAAGGATCTATTGTACTCAGTTCTCCCATACCATCATTAACTCCTCTAGAAACAAGTTTTGAGTTACCTGGTTCAAAGATTATTAATATAGATGACCTCACACCTATTCAACTTGAAGAAATACCTCCATCAAATTTATTTTTCAAAAAGAAAAGGAAGGCTATCATAAGAAAGGAAGCTCAACAAAAAGAAAGAGTAATTACCAAAAAGTAGAAAATGATATATGATGGACATGGACATAGTGACCCTGAATTTGCAAAAGAATATGTAAACTCATTGGGAGCCTTTGCAACTGCTAACCAGTGGTTAGTGGATAATCTCAAAAAAAATTTGAACAAAAGAGTCTTTTGGTTGAACAATTGCATAATGATATGCAACAGATGGAAATGACTGTTAGAAATTAAATCATTTTGTATACAAAGCAAATTAGACAGGGTTTTGAGCAACAGATAAAGCAGTTAGAAGACAAACTGGAATTAAGTGTTCAAAATCAACAGGTGAGCAATATTGTGCTTTCTGAGAGAGACATGTTAATAGAGTAGTTGCAGTCTTGAATAACTTTATTTGAGAACATGGGAATGGATATCACTGCATTTAAGAAGCAAGCATCTGAAATAAATGGAAAATTGGAAACTGTCCAACAAGACCTATACCAAAATATGGATATTATTCAAAGACATTATCAAGTGATTAATAATTCCTTGAATAATATTCATGAAAAGGAGAAGGAAGCCTATATAGTTAGGTCCAAATTCCAAGAATTCATAGTATGGAGAAAAAAAATCAATGTACCTAGGCTTGCCCCTTTTTTACAGTATGAGTAGATAAAGGGAGAAATGGCTTTAAATGTCTGGGAAACAAATCTTGAAGAAAGTAATAAGTTGGATAGAGAAGCAAATGAATCTTGTCTTAACATTCTCTCAGTTGTAGCGCTGGAAATGGCTAAGTTTGATGGAAGTATTATCCCTGATACACTTGGACAAATAGAGATTGAAAGGAGCGAAGAGAATTCAAAGAAAAATAGAGAGAGTGTACAAAGTGCTACCCAATAGGTATATCATGTTGATTTACAAATGATAAATGAACTGTTGGTAAAACCAAGCTTACAACATCAAGTTACAGCATAAACAACGGTGAAAATTCAAGAGAAATTACCTTTGGTACACAAAAAGGTTTTCACAATTGAGTTGAATGCAAATGTCTAACCTTCCAAATTTTTTGTGGAATTAATGTAACTACATGATCAAATCAATGATCATAAAAAACCAAGTACGTCCACGAGCAAATAAAGGACAAGTGAAGTGCCACCAAACCGAAGAAATCTCAACAAATTCAGAAAAATATGCATTGTATCTTTTTGTTTTGATTGTATTCTATTTTTTAGATCAAAGAATGTGGAATGTATAACTACTTTTGGTTAAGACATTTTTGTATAAATAAATATATCTAAGATCTATTCAAGGCTTCTTCCTGCCGAATGTAAAAGAGAACTCATTGAATATCAATAGAAAAGAGAAGACATAGATTCTACGTCTCATTTTTCTTGAGTTATGTGCTTTCCATGTATTTCCATTTTATTGATGAAACTTGTGAGTGGAAACACACAAGCAATGAGCATTAGGAAAACGATGTTGAAACACCATGTTTCAGCACCATCTTGTGAGAATGATTTAAAAACGACCAGGTAATTTATCCAAACTGTGGGTAAACTCAAAAACTTAAACACAAAACTATTGATCTACTCCAATCACTAACCCAAACAATCACTTGTCATGACATGAAGCCTCTTCTATCCTAGAGGCTAGGTGGGCTCTATCATTGATTAGGATGACACTTGTGCGACGTGCGTGGAGACACACAAGCAATGAGCATTGAGAAAATGGTGTTGAAACATTGTGCTAAAACATCGTATTTTAGCACTAGCTTGTGAGAATGATTTAAAAATGCCCATGTAATTTAATAATTTATCCAAACTGTAATCTGTGAGTAAGATCAAAAACTGAAACACAAAACTTTTGATCTACTCCAATTGGCAATCACTAACCCAAACAATCACTCATCATGACTTGAAGCCTCTATTATCCCGGAGGATGGGTGGGGTTATGGGCTCTATCATTGATCAGGATGACACTTGTGCGACGTGCATGGAAACACACAAGTAATGAGCATTGGGAAAATGGTGTTGAAACATTGTGCCAAAACACCATGTTTCAACACCAGCTTGTAAGAATGATTTAAAAACACCTAGGTAATTTATCCAAACTGTGGGTAAGCTCAAAAACTTAAACATGTTACACATAACTACTAATCTACTCCAATCACTAACCCAAACAATCACTTGTAAGTTGTCATGACTTGAAGCCTCTGCTATCCTGGAGGTTGGGTGGGCTCTATCAGCAAACAGGATAATCCCTACTAGCATATGCACTTAATGAATGCCTTAAACAACTCTGCTACTAGCGGAGCGAAGAACCATGAACCCATAAATGATAAGATATTAAGATTATCCCTACACAGCCGTGAAAATTTTCAAAATTTGCATAAAGGGATTAGAATCCACTTATGAGTTACCCGATATCAAGATTCAAGGTGTTACAAGGGCTAGTCTAGAAACCAGAAACGTTGACATAGAGCGACCAGGAAGATGGAAAGAACTTGACGCTTTCGCCTCCTATAATTTGCAAATTTTGACAATAGAATTTCAAGCTGGAACTTGGCCTTTGAAGATTTCAAGCTAGGAATGGCTGAATATTTCAAGTCAAACCACTTGGATCTATTAATATTGTGAATCACCATCAAATTGGGGAATTTGTTTTTGAAACCCAAGACTGAATTCATGTAAAAACTCCAAATAGGGGGCATCCTCGGTAAAACTAAAAACTCCAAACTGATGGGAGAAAAAACCCTAAGGCCAATGGCCATTCCCAAATCGAGGCGAATCATGGTCCTTGGTCCTGTGAAAAAACTAAAATTGTGGGTGAAAACACCAGAAGATCGATGGCTACTCCTAGAAATTGGGCGAAAGGGAGGATGATCGCCATTTTTCCAAGGAGAAAATGTAATTAATATTTAAATTTTGACCGCCATTTTTGGGCTAAATATATAATTAATATTGTTTTAAAAATAAAAGGGGGGTGAATTGGGATTAATATGGGTTTTTGCTTAATATATAAAATTCTTCCTGCCAAAATTTGAGGGGGATAGATTTCTCCCATGGGAGAAATTTCGCCCCTAAAATTCTCTATGAGAAGGAGCTATTGTGATTATTGTTCTCATTCTTGTTTTTATTATTATAAGATTATTATTCTTTTCCATTGTTTTCCCTTTGTTGTCCTTGTTCCAAACAGGTCACAGGTGATAACTCTGAGGGAAGTTATAGTGACGGTTGTAGGAGACAATATATTAGATGGTCTCCATTTTGAGACATAGAGCATACTATCCATATAAGAAGTTGTATACACGACTATATACATCCATGTACCAAAGAGGAAGAATACGAAGAAGGGTATTTTTGTGAGATACAAAGTATCTAATATGGAGATTGATTGTGAGGAGCAGAAGGATCCAAAGATGACCGATCAAATTCCTCAAGTATATTTGATCACTCTTCATATCATCATGAAGATTTAGTAGAGCTAGAAGGGCCTACCCATATTCATTACAGTAACCATGACGAGACCAACTTGGTGTCGTGACACTTTGCAAGATGCAAATCCATATAGTATCGACGAGCCATATCATGAGGAGGAGTTGGCTCCACCAGTGGTGAGGCAAGCGACCCCTCCAAGTACCAACTTAGAAGGATTCAAAGATCAAAGGGATCCAGTTGTCCCATACAATGAAGAAGACATAAAGACCTTTCGACGTAATTGTGCATGATGTGATGCTCAGAGACAGGAAGTCTCTAGGAGCAGTGCATCTCCATGACATGATCATACCTAATAGTCGAGATTAAGAGGGAGAACTCTATATCCCTTACTATGATTGATTAATTGTCATATGTTTTATTCATGATGTGACTCAATTTTCTTTTAAACAGTAGGCTCATGTTTGGCATGTGATGTTATGAGTATGTATCCTATAGCACTACACAATATCTCATGATGGAGCATGTCTAGGATGAAACCTCTTTACTAACATAGCACACTCCTTATAGTATGTTCTGGTAGAGATGGAAAGCATCTAGATAGTTTCCACATGTATTAGTATGTGGATGAGTGATGAGAAGAAGTGTGGTCAAATATAATAAAACTTTGTGTGTGGTTGCATGACTATGAGTATTATGTCATCATACTTAAGAAATTGTTATTTCTTTATGCCTTGAAAAATTTCATTATTATGGAATGTTGTTGACTATTGAACTAAATTTGACTTGTAGGTAAGACCTACAAGAAGAGGACGAGGAGACTTATTCTGGAGGATAAGTGATGAATTTAACATATTGAAGATCCAATTGATATTCAGTGCTCGAGAGGGAGTCGAATAGTCAATTTTAGTGGGATTTGGGTACTACAGTAAGGAGCAGGAGGCTCCAATAGATGCAGGAAGAAGTCATGTGTGGTTCTCAGTATGGCTGAAGCTGAGTATGTGGAAACATGTGTAGCAGTGTGGCTTCGAAAGTTGTTGTCTGGGTTATTTGATCTCAGATTGGAGGCGACCTACATTTGGTGTAACAACCAGAGTTGCATGAAGTTGTCATAGAACCCGATGTTCCATGACAGATTGAAGAATATCAAGATCAGAGACTACTATAACATGGATATGGTATAGAGGGGAGAAGTGAGGCTCCATTTTGTGACTTCCGAGGATTAGGTTGCAGATGTGTTCACCAAGCCCCTTCGGAGGACGAAGTTCAAGTACTTCATAGACAAGTTTGGCATGGTCCCTCTTCAAAGGGAATGTTCTCATCCATCATAAAAAAGGGCTGGAACTGAGAACAAATGGAAAAATCTCATCCAACATGAAAAAGGGATGGCACTGAGTCTGTTGGGTCTCATACAACATGAAAAAGGGTTGGCACTGAGAACAAATGTAAAATATCATCCATCATGAAAAAGGGTTGGCACTGAGTCTGGTGGATCTCATCCAACATGAAAAAGGGTTGGCACTGAGACATGTGGATCTCATCCAGCATGAAAAAGGGTTGGCATTGAGACCGAGGGTGCACATGATCAGGTATTGATGCATTGCATGAATTTGAGTACTACATCATCATACTTAAGAAATTGTTATTGCTTTATTCCTTGATTAATTTCATTATTATGGAATGTTGTTGACTATTGGACTAAATTTGACTTGTAGGTAAGACCTGCAAGAAGAGGATGACGAGACTTGTTCTTGAGGATAAGTGATGAAGTCAGCATATTGAAGATCCAATTGATATTCAGTGCTCAAGAGGGATTCAGACAGTCAGTTCCAGTGGGATTTGGGTACTACAGTAAGGAGAAGGAGGCTCCAACGGATGCAAGAAGTAGTCATGTGTGGTGCTCAATATGGTTGAAGCTGAGTATGTGGAATCATGTGCAACAGTGTGGCTTCGAAATTTGTTTTCTGGGGTATTTGGTCTCGGATTGGAGGTGACCTTCATTTGGTGTAACAACCAGAGTTGCATGAAGTTGTTAGAGAACCCGATGTTCCATGACAGGTCGAAGCATATCAAGATAAGATACTACTATATCATGGATATGGTATAGAGGGGAGCAGTGAGGCTCCATTTTGTGACTTCTGAGGATTAGGTTGCATATGTGCTCACCAAGCCCCTATCAAGGAAGAAGTTCAAGTACTACATGGAAAATCTTGGTGTGGTCCCTCTTCAGAGGGAGTGTTCTCATCCAACATGAAAAAGGGCAAGAACTGAGAACAAATGGAAAAATATCATCCAACATGAAAAAGGGATGGCACTGAGTCTGTTGGGTCTCATCCAGCATGAAAAAGGGTTGGCACTAAGAACAAATGTAAAATCTCATCCAACATGAAAAAGGGTTGGCACTGAGTCTAGTGGATCTCATCCAACATGAAAAACGACTGGCATTGAGACAAGTGGATCTCATCCAGCATGAAAAAGGGTTGTCACTGAGACCGAGGGTGCACATGATCAGGTACTAATGCATTGCAAGGTAGTGGATGTCATGGGGACATGTTGTAGCTATTGAGAGCTTCCCACAGACCTTGGATGCATGGGATGAAGTCATGTTGCACTATGGATATCATGTGTGGATATGGTATTTCTACCTGTAGACTGGTCTGCAAGATGATGTGAGTCTTTCCCATGTCATGTGAGATGGATGCATGTGTTTGAGACCACTACATGAAGAACATAGTATTTAATACCTCCTTAGATAAGAGGGAGTGTTGATGTTTTGGTAGCTATGGAAAGTATTAACCTCCACGTGTAACCTTTGACTTAGAATATAATATTTCGGAAGCAAGTGAACCATTAAATAGATGTGTGGAAACCCTAAAAGACAAGTCGACCTAGCAGAATAATAATATTAGATTATTATCTTCCAGAAATACAAGTCAGCTCCATGGGAAAAAGATAAACAAAAAATATAATTACCAACAAGTCAGGTCATCCCAGCCAAAAAAGTCACGGGACAGATTAATATAAATACAGGACATTTTAACTCATTTGGACAACCAAAAACACAAAGTGTGCAAGTCTTGTGGAGAGCTGAAACTGTAGCTACAAGGAGGAATAAGAGCGTATGGTAATCTCTTGTATCTTGATCTCTCTATTGAACTATTTTGGTGATTCTTGGTGAAACTCTTGGCGAGTTTCTTGGTGAAACTCTTGGTGATATTCTTGGTGATACTCTTGGTGATATTCTTATGGCACAAGTCTGAGAGAGTAGTGCAGCTGTAGTTGTGTATGGTACTTGTTCTATGGATATGGAGACTTTCTCTCTTGTGTGCTACCCTTGGAGAAGGAATGCTCTACTTGTCTTGAGTTGGTGTTGCGGTTAAAATCTAGGGTTTATCTGTTGGTTCCGAGGTAGGCTTACCAGAATTATGCTAAGTAAAGGTTAGGATGCTCAGGGGTGGCCTTGGGCCTATGGTTGTGTGACAATGACGTGACATTGTCTATGGTTAAACGAGCATACCAAAAATTCAACACAAATGACCCGATCAAAAGATTTGGAAAGATCTAGATTTAAGATGGCTAAAGGTCACTTCGAAAATTTAGCAAAATGTTAGAATTCTTGGGCGATGACTTTCATGGATCTGGTGGTGGCATAGGAAACCAAACGGTTCCTAGGAAATGATGTCGCTCAACATCGGCTTGATAATTCTAGCGATGACTTTGGAGATCAATTTGTAAATGACATTGCAGCATGATATAAGCCTGAAGTCTCCAAAGGAAACCCAAGCTTCTTTTTTGGGGATGAGGGAAAGAAACGTAGAGTTGAAAGAGCCCAGAACCTTACCAGAAGCTTGAGACTCCTTAATAAACTTCATAATATCTCCTTTGATGAGGTCATAAAATCCAACGTAAAATTTGACTAAGAGACCTTTGGGCCCCAAACTCTTCCCACTTTGCATAGAGAATAAGGATGCTTGTAACTATGATTTTGTGACTTTCTCATATAGGGATTGGTTCATATCCTTAGTAAAAACCGAGGGGAATTTGGATACCACATGTATAATTTTTTGAATGGGGAAACCCCGAGGCTCCTGGAAAAGGGACTGGAAGAAGTCCACACTAGCGACAACCTTTTCTTGGAGTGAACTAAACATTGAGCCACTACAATTCTGGATCTCCCAAATTGAGTTGATATTTTTCAATAATTGGCATACTGATGGAAAAAAATTGTTTTATTGTCCCCTGTTGCAAGCCAAAGGGATTTGCTTTTTAGCCTCCATGATTGTTCCTCTTTCACAATAATATCTTGATGGGTGGCTCTGACCTCGCGTAACTGATGAAGAAGGGCGTCCAAAAGAGGACCTTCATCCAAGACTGAGAAGAGGAGATGGTTTTCTCTATCTCTTTGAGCTTCACTAGGGTTCTTTCTTTGAATCCTATTAGCCATTCTTTCGACACCTTCTTAACCATTCAGATATTCCAAGCAAATTGAGCCATATAAGATAGGTCAAAGGACCAAGAGAGGGGCATCTAGGAGTCGGATATAATCCTACGATATTCTTCCTCCAATAGCCAAGATGGATTAAAATTTAGAGGTGCAGTCGAGGCTTCACCTCCAGATATAATTGAGAGCATAATAGGCCTATAGTCGTAAAATCCACCTTCATAGACCCAAGAATTCCATAGTAAGGAGCCTCCCACTAGTTGTTCTGACACAAGGAACCTAGCCAGATGTTTAGCAATGGATGCATCATTGGTTTGAAAACTCCTCTAGGTAGGAACCAACTTAGTTGGTTCTAACTCAACCAAGTGATATTTTTCCAGGAAATATTTGAAGAACCCCTCCTGGGGGTCACACATCATTGTGAGCCCCCAAATTTCTCGTAGGGAGATGGTGAAGTTAAGGTCACCTCCTAAAATGGTGTTGGGGACGCTCAGAATTCCAGACTTCGCTAGATTCTCCCAGAAGGGAATCTTATTTGAGTAAGGTCCATACACATTCACCACATTTAAAATTGTTTCGGTATCTTTACAATCCACAAAGACTAAAATGGAAGAACCAAAGGCAGAGGAAGAGATATCATTGCAACCTGGGCTCCAACTTGTCAATATTCCTCCAGATTGACCTTCCATGTCCACTGCACAAAACGACCACCCCTTTAGCCAAGGTTCAAGGCTTGGGTTCTATCATTGTCTACCATTATCTCTTGAATCATCAGAACATTAGGATTAAGGCTCTGGATAAGCCATTTGAAGGATAGATTCTTGTGCGCACCCCCGACCCGTGCAAGTGCAAAGAAAGGAACTTCATGAGGAGGGATTTTTAGGGGCATGTCCTTATCTAAGGCCCCCTAAAAAGGTAGATTGTTTTCCTTTTATAATATCCTGAACTGCCCTATGTTGGGCCTTCAGAAGATTCGATTTCCTACCCATCGGGTTGCACTGAATTGGGTTGAGAGATAGACCTTTGAAGGATGTGGAGACCTCTGAGTCGCCTAAGCAAGAGTGAAGAGAATATCCTTTGGAAGGGGGAGGCGGAGGAGGGGCCAACGGGAGAGGGGGAGAATGGGAAGAGGAATGCAAGAAAAGGACTGGGGGACAACCAGATGGGGAGGAAGGAGGAGAAACCTTGGGCGCAATCTGGTTCACCCCTAAAGCTAACTCAAAGAGCAGACTAGGGGGGGTGGAACAAGGGAAACCGAGGAACAAGAAACGGAAACCGAAAAAGGATTGGGGGGAGGAATAGGGGAAACAACGACCTGAGGGTTAGAAACCAGAGACTACGCAACCAAAGAGGGATCAATTATATTAACTTTAAAGTCCAAACTAGGAACAGGGGTTGAAAGATGCTTACCAGATGAGTAGGGCGGGCCTTCCAATGACTGAGAAGGAGCCATTTGCACAACATAAACCAGAACCAAGTCCTCTTCAGAAACCCTAGCTAGAGAAAAGACTTATTTCATAGAACTTGACTTTTTAGCCCACATTTTTCTCCATGGCATTCCAAGAGAGGCCAAAAATCTCTTGCAATTGGCTTGAATATGGTCTCCTTCAGAGAAACATTTAAAAGGAAGGCGCCAATAGTCTACTCTTTGATGCCATATCTTATCACCAAAAAACATATCAATGTTGTTAACCATCCCATCCCTGAGATCCACCTGCACCTATACCTAGGCCCACATCCTATGGGATTTTTTGTCCCAATCCATCTCTAAACCATAGAAGATACCAATTTTATTCCCAATAGCAGCGAGGGCCTTTTTTGACCAAAACACCAAGGGTAAGTGAGGAAGGATGGCCCAAAATTTTAGGGTTGAAATTGATTCTCGAGAAGGATCAAATTCAAGATCCCATAAGTAGAGCGACAAAACAGAGGGCCCACAAGTCCAGTAGTCCACTAGGTCTTCCTCCAGTGACTCCATCACTATACTGAGACCATAAATTTGTCGGAAAGAAGAGACCCGACGTGCTTGCAAGGGAGACAATTGTTGAAAGGGGTCGGGGGAGGGCCCCTCAAGCGCGCCCAAGGATGCGAGGGCTAGAACATGATGCCATAGGAGAAAGAATGAACCGCAGAGCCATCCTCCATCTTAATCTTCAAGAATTGGACAAAGCATTATAACCATTTTACAAAAAATAATCCATTTTTTATGAAAATATAAAAATATTTTTTTTCAACATATATTTATGGTTTATACATTAATTTTTTATTAAAAAATAAAATTGTATTTATTATTTATTGTTTTGTTTTCTTTTGATTTGTTGTGATATTCATTTTTATGGTCAATTAATCATTAAATTATAATACAATTTTAAAAAAATATTTATTTATATAAAGTTGAACAAATCATATAATAAAAAAGAATAATAATTTATTTTATAATACTTAAAATAATATTAATTTAAACAAATTTTAGACACCAATGTCAAGCACTTGGAGGGATCAAATTTCTTAAGGTGTAATTTTTTTATCATTTGATATGAAAGAATTAATACATGACATGGAATTAAATGATAAAAAAATTTACATCTTAATAAAAGTGATCCCTCTATATGCTTGATAGTTACGGGTTTAAAATGGATCTACACTAATGTATACATTCAAAGGGAACACCAACAAATTATTAATAACTAAACAACTTCTTGAACATTTTGAAGGATTCAAAACTCATATGTTCCATACTTTACACATCACCTAGAGGCTTATATTACTTCAGGTACATGCTTCCATTTCCATATCAATGTTTATTTCATGAAAAAGTTATGATGTCCAAAATGGGCCATAACTTATAGGAGAATTTCACTAATTAATGAAATTAAATAGGTGATCCATGAAATTTTCAACGGGTTTTGGATGTTACTTTCGACGTTGTTTAACTGTTCTGCATTTTGTTTTTATTCCTCGGAATCCGACGACATAAATCTGCATGAAATCACAATTTTTTGTTATTAAAAAACCATTTTTGAATGTAGAAATGGACTCAGCATGCTAAAAAACCCTTGGAGCACTAGAATTATACAGAAATAATCACTTGAATCTGCGTATCTAACAATTTTTCACTAGATTTTGGGCAAATATCCCTGGAAAATATCACCGGAGAAGGGCCAAAATGTAGAACGTTTAGACTACTGCATTACTTTCTATGTTTATTGGCATCTCTGATTAGATCTCGTCATTTCACTCTAGAGAGTGAACTATAGTCAGTAAAGTTTTTGAATTATTGCTTATTTCATTTTTCTCCTTATCTCTCTCCAATGATTGATCCACTATCTATATCTATAGTCATTAAAGTTTCTGAATTATTGTTTATTTCATAAGTTTTTCTCCTTATCTCTCTACAATGATTGATCCATTATCTCAATTATTTTGAGATTTATATCTTTGTAGTTTTGTTGATGGAAACTATTAGATTTTCTCAAGAATATGAAAGAATATGAAGCAAGGTTATGCATCATTCATTGTCCTTTACTTCATTACCCATGGCCTTGATTTGATTAAACGAGCATTGTAGGCATCATTGTCCATGGCCTTGATCTGATTAAACGAGCATTGTAGGCATCATTACCCATGGCCTTGATATGATTAAACGAGCATTGTGGGCATCAAAGTGATCCATAACCTTATCACCATCTTTCATTTCACTCTCGAGAGTGACCTACAGTCACTGAAGTTTCTGAATTATTGTTTATTTTAGAAGTTCTTCTCCTTATTCCCTTACAATGATTGATCCACAATCTCATTTTTTTTAGATTTATATCTTTGTAGTTTTGTTGATGGAAATTATTAGATTCTCTCAAGACTCTAGAAGACTATGAAGCAAGGTTATGCATCATTCATTGTACTTTACTTCATTACCCATGGCCTTGAGATGATTAAGCGAGCATTGTAGGCATCAAAGTGATCCATAACCCTATCACCATCTTTCATTTCACTCTCGAGAGCCACCTATAGTTACTAAAGTTTATGAATTATTATTTATTTCATAAGTTATTCTCCTCATACCCTACAATGATTGGTCCATGATTTCATTTATTCTAAATTATTGTTTATTTCAGAAGCTCTTCTCCTTATCCCCTACAATGATTGATGTGGGATCTCATTTATTTTGAGATTTATATCTTTGTAGTTTTGTTGATGGAAACTATTAGATTCTCTCAAGAATCTAGAGACTATGAAGCAAGGTTATGCATCATTCATTGTCCTTTACTTCATTACCCATGACCTTGAAATGATTAAGCAAGCATTATAGGCATCAAAGTGATCCATAACCCTATCACCATCCTTCCTTCATTTTCAAAGCATACAACTTATTCCACATAAACAACAACTTAATGAGGGATTTAACTTCATACAATGAACCAAACTTATTCCAAAACTTCTTTGATATAGTTTTCCATGACGCATCCATTAACACAGAATCAACTAGATTAAGACCAATCAAACCAATGATCTTATCATTTATCATTCATCTTGTGCCAATCCTTTTGCTTTACAGTGTCAAGCTTCAACTACCTCTCTGCTCTCTTTCAATAAGCAGATATTTCATTTTCAACTTCAACAAATGAAAGTTGTAAGCAATGAATTCCTGAATCTCTAAATGTGTAGATCCCATTTCTTCTACCATTCATAGCCTCCCATTGAAAATAGCTACATCAAAAACCACTCTTGCAGCAATTCAACGTCTGTTTTCAGCTCCTTAATCTAGACAGTCAGATTTATCTAACTCTCCAATCAAGATCTCAAAACAGGGCTTCAGTGACACAAAGATTCCTGGCGGGACGTCTACATGTATTGTAATTATTCCCTGAGTCAAGCATCACAAGCACTGTAAATCAGAGTTTGGAATCTTCAATCTCTATCCCCACCTGTTCAGCGTCTCCGTCACATTTAGTGCCACGTGGAATAAATCCAACACACTTTGCAGACAACACATATTTCTCTTCCAACCACTGTAAGACACTTGCAGCGAATGCACAGTACAGACGAGGAAACGTAGAATCCATTGGATCGTACATTGGCCAGGTTTTAACGCCAACTGTCCAACTTCGATTCCTTTCCCTGTGCATTACGCACTTAAGATTGACACGTGGAGAAAGTTAGCTCCACTCAGAAAAGTATGGAAAGAGATATATTGTAAAAAAGATTGACACGTGGAGAAAGCTGGCTCCGCTCAGAAAAATATGGAAAGAGAAATATTATAAAAAGAGTAAGCGTTGAGAAAAATATGGACACGTGGAAGTCATAATATTCCTCCACAATGAACGACAGCGACGTGTTCGACCATTCAAACCTAACAACATCCATTCATCCCTGCAAAGGACGCACTCCACGGACTTAAAAATCTACAAAATTAACGTATATTATTAACTCTATATTATGAACCCAGGTTAGATTTAAACCTACCCAGGGCCTTTAAGATTGTAAAATGGGAAAGGGTGCATTTTCAAAGTATATGAGAGGTTACTAGCTTTTATAATATTTAACATACCGTGATTATTATTAGGATTCAGATGGTTAATAAAAAATGTTAAGGAACTATGTTGGGGTTAGCACACTCGTCTCAAGGCATGCCTTCCATCATCATGTGTTGCCTACTCCCTATCACATTCTTCATAATCTTTTTTTCATGGATGGCCTTTGGAAGATAGATAATTGCTTACTTTTATTTACTTTAATTATTAAAGTAAACTAAATTATATAGTTTAATTTTAGTTTAAGTTATGTCCCATAGTTTCAAGTATTAGTTTCCATCAATAAAGAAAATGTTATTGTGATTAATGAGATTAGATAGTTTACACTTTTGGTTGGATCTGTTTGAATGTATATAAAGTTTGATGGAAAAAATATTTAGTAATATGAATTAAAGTAATTTTTTAATATATAAATTATAAATTTAATGTAGAAAGTGATTTGAAATTGGATCAAGATGAAGACTAATTGAGGTAGATTTGATTAAACAAATTCGATTAAGATTAGGTTATTGAGTAAGAAGAATTGATTAGAGAATTGATGTAGGAGAGTGATTGACCAATTTATTAAATTGACTAGAGTTGAATAACATGTGTATGTTGATGATAATAATGGTAAGAATTGGTCAACTGCATTTACATGGATTAGATCTATGGCAAGAGGTTTTTTCAACAATAATGAGTCAATATAGGATAGATGTCACTGAGAGGATCGTATGTTTGTTATTCACTAATTGGGAGCTCGTCCATTGGAGAGTTGGCACCAATTACCTAGGAAAGTCAAATCGTTGGGTAATTGAAAGGCACAAGAAGGTGAATAGTGCATAACTGATTCTTAGAGTTGGCCCATAAGAGGCGCACTGCATAAACAGTTGGGATACCTATTTAGAGGATTGAGTAATTGATTGTTCATTGTAAGTCGATTGAGGGATGTTGTGGAGGAAGAGAGGAACCCTTGAGAAAATAAAGACTTCAACTTTGATCACTAAAAGCGCTAGGCATTGTAAACACAACCCTAAGGAAGGGAACTCCCATAGATTTTTTAGATTAGTAATTGTAAGCATTTACTAGTCGATGAACTCATCCTTAAAATTGAACCTGGAGTTTTGTCTCCCAAGAGGATTCTTTAGTGAAATATTGTTGTACTGTGGGATGGATATTTATGTGTGATTGTTATGTTCTTTTTTTTGTTAATTTTTCTTAATAAAGAAAATATGTCTAAGTCATAACATTCACAAGACATGGTACATAGTTAAAAGGATTTGTGGTGTGGATATATTGGGAAATTATGACTTGAAAGTAGATCGGTTTAGTATACGGCCAAAGTTCTTGTTTCCTAAGGATTGTATGGTGAAAAGTAGATTTAGATACATACTAAGTGAAGAACCATTGTTGTATGGGATAACGCATAATTAGTCCCCAAAACAAACTAAGATGACAAATAACCGAGAGATTGATGAACGAAAACTTAGATTTGGGAAGTGGAATCATGAGTTGAAGGTATTGAATAAATTTCATAAGATTTGGTTCAAGCATTGGCTGGCAATAATAAGAACAGTGAAGTGAAAATTTGTGGTAGAGAAAGGGAGAAGCCAAAGAGTCCCATGATTGATAAGTAAATAATATTTCATTAAGCAGGTAATCCTCAGGCTTCCAACAACCCATTTAAAGTCAAAGTTAAAGTGGAGATAAATCCCTATGATAAACAAATGGATCATGATCAATTGACTAAGTAATTGGTTGAGATAGCTTGAATTCTATTTCAATGATTATGGGTTTATAGACATAAAAAACATGTATCTCTCTTCACTAGACATGGATGATGATGCACTACTATGGTGGGAATATCTATACCAAGAGATATTTCTTATGAAGCAAGTGATAGACTATGAGGAGTTTAAGATGTTTGTCAAGATTCAACTCTATCTTATGGGATATGAAGTTAAAAACAACATTTTAAGTGGCATCATCTCAAACAAAGACTTGGACAAGGGGTTCAAGCATATAAAAACCAATTTTAGAAAGAAATACATTCAATTGGGCATAAATCACTTTGATAGGAAGGTGATGGTGAAATACATAAGCAATTTGTCCAACCATGTGAAAAAAGAGGTGATTATTTTTTAGGTCAACACCTTTGATGAGGCTTGTAAAAAGGCCATGCATATGAAAGGAAAACATGGTAAGAAGTCCACTAATGGAACAAGATATTTGGGATGGAAGGAAATAAGACCCTTGAAGGAAAAGGGAAGCATAAAAGGAAGAAGAAATTTACCAATGTTGCATAAATGAAAGAATTACATTGTGAAAATGCAAGATGGATGGTCATGGTAAGGAAAATTGTTGAATGTTGCATCTTGAGCTCATTCCTAAATAGTCAAAATGGAAAGAGTTTCTTGAAGGTCCAAGAGGTTGAAGATAAGAAAATTAAAGGAGCATCAAATGTTTATTACAAATATTCCTTGATGACTTAAAGATGTCAATGTAGTGAAGAGTAAGAAAGTTAACAAAAAACACTAGAATTAAGTGCAAAAGTCAATATTTTTTTGTTGAGTAGAGTTCCATAAATGCAATGAGGGAGAAGTTGTTCCATGCAAATATACACAATGGTAAACTCTATTTTTATTCTAGCAATCAAAAGAACCCAATTTATAAATCATTGGTACAATAGTTAAGATTAACGACTACTACACATCCTAAACCATATCCTTTGGGGAGTGTTTCCTTCCATAAATAGTAATTGATGGTGTTACCCTACCTTGAGGATCTTTCTACATTATTGTGTCTATTATTGTGCAGAATACATTTGATATTTCTGAAATTTAAGGGTTGATTTTTAAAGTCAAGGGCTATATTCTCTCTTATATCCATCAAAGTTTAGTACAAGTGGTATTAAATCTCTTTCTTGGGAAGAGTGGAGTTTTTTTTTTTTTCTTTTTGTAGAATTTTCAAGGAAAAAAGAGAATGGTGACATTCAAATTGATTTTTGAAACTTCATGTGAAGAATCTAAAGAAACTAGTTGTGGATTTGTGTTCCTCTTAAAAAAAACCAATAAAAAATTTT
The DNA here is from genome assembly GCA_010110895.2 of Picea sitchensis. NCBI lineage: Eukaryota > Viridiplantae > Streptophyta > Pinopsida > Pinales > Pinaceae > Picea > Picea sitchensis. Next base: position 31,411 of record SNQJ01S0023997.1, read on the forward strand.
AATTTAAATCGGAGTTCAAGAAGTGGAGTTATCATTGATTTAAAATCAACTGTTTCATGGTTTTTCCTAGTGACAACTGCATGGCTTGCAAATCAGATATCTTTTGATAGGGTGCCCATATTTCAATCAAACTAGTGCCAATAGATGCAGAGTGGACGTGGATTTTTATAATTATGTTCATAATATCCAATCAAAGAAGTATCATAGAAGCTATGATCATTTTACATTAGTCGCCTCAAACCCTAGTCGCACAAAGGAGCTCCTTTGAAAAGTAAGTGATTTTCTTCAAAACCCTAGTTCTATTTTTAAAGATATTTTATATAGGAAAATATAATCGTCCTAATATTGAATAATACATAAAAGAGATGAAGTCCTCATGGACAATGTTTTGGGAAATTTGGCTCCCTATTTATTTAACGAGCAATGTGGCCATGTGGAGGGATTTGTTTAACCATGACAAGATGAAGGCTCTTTTAAATAAAGAATATGAAAAAGTAACTTTAGACCTCTCATGTTGAGAAGAAGGATAATGAGAACACCAAGGGTTTGTTTTCATGCACAAACTTCCTATTACATGTTCATGGATGTATTCAATAGAAAAAGGTCATTATTGCTATAAACCCTAGTAGTAAGCATAATTTCATCAATGTTAACTTGGCTAAAATATTGCAAGCTCCCTCAAAACATATTCAAAGCACATAGGTTGAGGGTGAGAATGTTTAAATTTTTAAATATTTGAATATTACCATGGATAAATATGTGTTGCATTCATATTTCCATGTTAAAAATATGGATGATAATGATATTATTTCGAGATATCCTTGTATGGACTCAGTTGGTATATTTTTTTTTTTGTAAGTAAGAAGTTTATATTATATTTAGTGCCTGCTAGAGCAGAAAAAGTTTCCAAAATACAAAATGAAACTGGCTGTAATTACTGGACTGCCCCAACAGAGGGGAAACCAGTCCAGCCAGCCCCCAATTCAACAGTATTATACAGTTGCTGATTCAGAAAACAAACAGAGTTCATCCTATAAGCCATCTAGTCTAGGAGCCTAAGAAACTGAATGCACAACAAAAGAGAGCTAAACACCTGGCGAAAATCCTAACCACGTGGCTCGGAGGTCCTCTGCCCACGGTTCTGCCTCGGTGTTGATCAGCTGGTCGTCCCCGCATTTCTCCTTGCACTCCTCACGCTCCTTGTTCTCCACTGGGCCGCTTCGTTCCGCTTCCTTCTGCCTCGCTGCTGCCTGTCGCAACGTGCTATCCATCTCAGTGTCAAGTGCCTCCCCCGGAGTAGTGCCAGAGGGGCCCGAGGAGAGCTCTGAATGCATGGCTGAGAGGATATGTAGAAAGGTGGCGACGTTGTCTTCTGTGGCCTGCAAACAAAACTTGAGGTCCGCCACCTCCCTCCAGAGCTCGAAAACTAAATCATACAGGATGCCCAAACGTTCTCTGAAGTGCTCGCTGTCGAGTTGGGCCGCAGGGTGGAGACGCAGTCGTTTGGACTCTCCAAAAGCCAGTGGTGCACTTCTCTAGGTACTCGAGGATCCAGGGAAGGACATGGTCGCAACGAATTGCATCCGGGGGTCCTAAGGACAACGTTGAGTCGGAGGCGACCCTCGCGGGATAGTGGCCATGGAGTGTAGGAGCAGAGACGGTGAAGGTGGCTGGGTGGCCGCGGAGCGAAGATGTACAGATTGCGCAGGTGGTGGGGTGGCAGCAGGGGACATAGTTTGGGGGTGAGAGGAGGAACCGATCATCGGGGAGGTTGAAAGCGAGACAGGAGGTCTGCGGGGCTTCCAGGGTGAGCCCCTCTTCGGCTTTCCTCTAATTCTTTCTTTCATGGATGCAGGTGAGCAGGTCTGGACAGGGATGAACTAGAATTGCAGATAGACAATTGAGAAAGTCTCAGGATGAGCCTGGTTATGTTTGTGTCGTGAAGGGAGGAGCCCTTCAGTCCGCAAACATGGTGCAATGCCAAATACAACGATCCAAGCCATAATACAAATTGCGGAGGAGCAAAGGGTGGCGTTAATGCCCCTTACCTTGACCATCATTGCAAATTTAAACGCAATTAATCTCCCGGGACGACACTGTCCTGCTGCACGGGCCGGTCACGTGGCTCCGTGTTGCATTGCACCGTGTCCGGTCCCGTCCATCGCCACGGGGACTCCACTAACACCCCATCCGGGGGACTCAGTTGGTATATTTAATATTAATGTACAAAAGACATTTTTGAAGCTTTGTTACAAGAAAAATAATATTACATTGTAGGATATTTCTCTTACTAAGAAAGAAGGGCCCAAGAGGGCACTTGAAGAAGTCCTTGTAGGAGAACTGATTGCAGTAACTAATCACACATCATTTAAAGAGTCTGAGGTTGAATTAGAAGAAGACACTGGAAAATCACTTGAAGTAAATCCTCACGAAGGATATAAAAAGGCAGAAGAAGCTAAGGAGCTAAATGACTAAAAAGAACCACATGTTTAAGATGTTTACATTTTGGTTTTCATTGATGTCAACCTTGATAGACAGGTGAAGTATCATTGATTGATTGGTTTGAGAATCATTTTCAATATTGGACATACTGTTATGAAGGTGACTTGAATGTCAAGCATTGTCAATATTGGACATAATGTTATCAAATTGACTTGAATACCAATAGAAAGATAATATTGACTAATATATTGTATGAGCTTGATGCACTTATCCTATATTCTATGAGGTTGATGAAATCACCCAAGATTCACGCTAATGGAAATATGGTTTATGGTGGATTGTTTCATTAACATCCATGCACAAAAAGAAACTATGAAGAAATTGTTCAGATAAAAATGGTAAATGGAGATTCCAATATGGATGCAAACAAATCACAAATAAGAATGTTCGACATGGTTTTATAGTGTTGGAATTGATTTCAAATAAGATTAGTATGGGAATCGGTATAGTCACAGAGTCAAGAAGTCTGGTATAAAAGTCTCAGCAAGAAAATTATTGACTAGTCAAGCCTTAAGTTGAGTCAGAAACAATTGTCTCGACCAGTCAAACCTTAAGTCGAGTCGAAAAAATTAAATGGGTCAAGTCGACTATCTAAATGAAAGGAGAAAGGATCAAAGTCGAGTGTTTCAATAAAATGCAATAGATATAAGGAAGTTTGGTATAAACATCTCAGGAAGAAGTTGAAGTTGAATAAGTTGAAAAAGACGAAGGTTGAAGTCAAAGAAATCGAGGGTCGAAATCGAAGAGGTCGAAAGAGTCGAAGGTCGAAGTCAAATAAGTAGAAGAAGTCGAAATTGAAGAAGGAGAAGATCGAAGCCGAAGTCAAAGTCGAAACCGAAGCAAGTTGGGATGACCAAACTCAAATTACACAAGTCGGTTTTCTTCTAAGTCGAGTCGGTCTGAATAGAAGTGAATTAAATTACCCTGAAGGTCAAAGTCGAAAGAAAATTGAGTTGGGAAATTCAAGTCAACCAAAGAAAGTAGGGACGACCGAAGTCCAATATTTGAAGTCGGTTTTCTTCTTAGTCAAGTTGATCCAAGAAATAAGTAACCTAAAGGTCGAAGTCGAAGAAAACTTAAATTGGGAAATAAAAACCAGGTCAAGGCTGAAGCAAGTTGGGTGGACCAGAATCGAAATACTCAAGTCGAAATTTCTCCTAGTTGAGTCAACCAAAAAAGATGTTTGTTAGTCGAATGAGGAAGAAAATACGAAAAAGGGTGAAGACCAAGTCAAATATTTAGTGATTAACAACTGAGAGGGAACTAATTTTAATATCTACCATCAAGTAAAATGTTTACAATTTGAGTGTAAATAGTCACCAACAAAAGAGATATGTGGAGGTTGATTTATACATTCATGAAAAGGTAAAATGTACTGAAGTCGATATGGCATCTTACGATGAAAGGAAACTATGGGCAAGTTGATTTCAAAGAACCACTTGTACTGGCCACCTCGCACATGTTCTAGGGAAACTTCTCATGTGTTGGCTAATTGGGCATGTTCTGCACAAAATCCATGATGTAGAATTGTAAAGTTCTTTTCCATCACTCCAGAATCTTTGTACGAAATCAATGTCTAATTTTATGTACGGAAATCAATTAATGAAATCACCATTTGTGTTAATTAAATGAAGGGGTGCAATGTTTCATTTCTAAAAGACACAATGGTTCAATCTTATACCTTTTGGAAATTATATAAGAAGACAAACAAGGTGAAAGGAAAGTGTCTCTGTGGGTTTTACATAGAAGATCTAAAGGCATAGCATAGTCTAAGGAAGAAAGACAAGATACCTATCTAACGAGGGTGGAAGGGTGGAGCAAGGAAGGAGTAATGTCCATTACTAATTAAAGTTTGAAGACAAGAATTTGGTGCTTACTAGGGTTGGTGCCCTAAACAAGGGAGTTGGTGCTTCCTAGGGTTGAAGCCATGAACAAGGAGATTGATGTCTCCCAATCATTATTATAACTTGTATTATTGTATTGATTTTATATTCAAGTTTATTGTTGTTGATCAATTGTTGTTAATAAGTTAAAATTATTAAAAGTTTAAATAATTAACCAATACTGATTCACTCCCCCCTCTCAGTATTGACCAAGTTTCCAACAAAAGAGTCAAAGAAAGAAGAATTGGTATCTAAGGTTATTGTATATCGCCACCCAAAACACCTAGAGAAACAACTATCATTAAAGAAATGGCGTGAGCATCAACAAACTAAATTTGGATTAACATGGAACCAAAAAGGCACCAGGTATGGAGGTACATGGAGGACTAAAAGTAATGCATGGGGATATCAAAGTAGCACAGTGAAGACCTAGAAGCCAAAGAGCAACCAAAATCAATAATGAGGAAGAAAGGCCATAGTTGGATCCCATGTCCACATTTCACTAGGATGGGTGGATGCTCATGCATGGTACTAGTTGGCTACATGGCACCTAATAGTTAGTCAATGTGTTTCTATTGGCATTGACAATGCAGTCTTTATTGAGATGGTTGTTAATCTGAAAACCATATGGCCACAAAGGAGTGCTTATAACTTTGATGTGGTTATCGCATGTCCTCAAACCTTCTACTTACAGACTCTAAATATTTTGTAGTGGAATAAAAGAAAATTTCAAGTCCATGAGAAATGTCATGCAATGAAAAACAAAAATATTTAAATATGATCAGGTTTTCGGACTTGAAATACATTACTTAGCAGGTCATATTATATGGCTTCTTCTCATGTTTCAGGGACGAAACATGTAAAAGGGGATGGAATGTAATGTACCTAGGGAGGATAATATGGGGTGCCTCGAGAGGTATCCAAGGGGATAATTAATGTAACATGGTCATAATCATGAAATAGAACCACTTGGAGTTGATGGGTAATAAATAGGCCCACTAGGAAGTTAAGAGGAAATAATCTAATAATAAGGGGTGGTTGGCATAGACCTTTTTGAGTACTCATGATAAAGTATACATACACATAAGTATCATTGCATTAAGAATATTTCATATTGATTATTGTAGCAAGTATGGTTTGTGGAGTGATTCCTTCCATAAGGAATAGTTGATGGTGTTATCCTACCTTTAAGATTCTTTCTACATTCATGTGTCTATTATTGTGTGGAATGCATATAATATTTTTGGAGTTATGGGATATATTCTCTCTTATATTTATCAAGGTTTACTACAAATGTAATGTATTCATGGAGGATAATATGGAGACTTACCTAAGGAGGAGGCACCCAAAGTTATAATGAGTGTAATGTGGCCATAATCATGGAATAGGTCCACTTGGAGTTGATGGGTAACAAATTGACCTACTAGATAGTTAAGAGGAAATAATATAATAATAATGGGTAGTTGGAATAGACCCCTAATAATACCTGCGAGAAAATATAAATACACGTGAGTATCATTGTATTGAGAGTATTGGATGTTGATTCTTGTAGAAAGCATGGCCTGTGGAGTGATTCCTTCCATAAGGAGTATTTGATGGTGTTACCCTACCTTAAGGGTTCTTTCTACATTCTTATGTTTATTATTGTTTCAAATGCATTTGATATTTTTGAATTTAACAACTATATTCTCTCTTATATCTATCAAGGTTTACTACAAGTGGTATCAGATCCCTTAATAGACATAAGAATGTAGGTTTATGAGATTCTCTTTTCTATTTTGTAGGTTTTCAAAGGGAAAAAGAGAACCATGGCACTTGGATTAATTTTTGTAGCTTTCTATGAAAAATTTGAAGAAATCATTTCTAGATCTAAGTTCCTCTAGGAAAAACACCCAAATTCAAATTCTTTTTAACCAAATTAGAGTTCATGAAGTCAAGATATGATTGATTTAAAATTAGTTATTTCATGGTTTTTCTGTGATAGTTGTATGGACTGCAAAGCTGATATATTTTAACAGAGTCTCAAGATTTCCACCAAACCAATACCATTGGAAAGAATATTTTTGGGGCTTTGATTTGGAATATTATATTATATAATTTTTGGAGTCTTGGACCCTATTTTCTTTGTTCTTCATCCAGAGGGTCATTGAGATCGGGAATTGGAGCTATTGATGCTTCGGAGGAAATTCAAGCGTTGTTTGTTGATGACTACTGAACTCTAATTCCCTCACTCTGCTCCAGCCTCCTCTGAAGGTCCTCATTATGACTCATTAGTATGTCGACTTCATTGTGGAGCTTCCCAATTAAGGTTTGATGTTGAACCAAAGTTTCTAGTGCATAAGATACAATTGAATTTAATGCATAAAGTTTGGTAAACATTTTATGGAGGTTTTCTAAGTCATTGATCTCTATTTCATAGTCCATGTGTTGCCCAGGAGCTTGTGAGTCCATGAATTTTCTCAACAGGGCAATCTTCTTACTCTTGCAAATTGCTTCAATCAAATTGAGGGAAGTATTGGGGTCGTAAGGTCTAGGCCCATGGAATAACATAGTTATTCCAATCTAGATTAACGATGAATGAACCCAAATGATGCCTATGTTCACCTTTTTATTTTCTATGTCACCTTCATCGTTCATCATGACTGAACCTAGAGTATGAAGCCTGCCATAATCATAAACGAAACTAGAATGTACCTGGAGCTAAGTTAGACAGGTTCGCTTGCACCCTGTCGCCTTCTCCACACTCAAGCTAACGTCTACTAACATTATTACATGCTCCAACTGCAATGTTCATGCAATTCCACAAATTGGAGCAAAAATTGGAAAGTCTGGATCCATTGTTGCGCACTTGAAATAGTACTAGATGAGATACACCACACACAAACGATACATCCACCTTATGGATGATTTAATTTCCTTTTCTCGCGTATTTATCCCGATCCTTGGAAACCTTTGCATGATGATGTGGTTAATCCTTTGTCCACACATCCAGCCTGAGGACACGTGTAGGGGGTGTTGATATGATGGCTTATTCATTTGGTCGCAGGAGGATGGGGGCTATGAATTTTGGAGCTTATTCATATGATCATGGGGGGGGAGGTGGAGAAACAATTCTCCCTCCCTCATAAGACCTTGGGGATTTCCTATGGCCAGGTTTTCCATTATGTCTGTTATTATGTTGAATCGTCTAACCACGTGGAAGAAGTTAACTTGTAAATTTCTGATTAAGAATCGAATATAGTCCACTAGTTTCTTTAACCGAGAGTCCTTTGGCATGGAGTTGAAAATGAATATTTTGATCATATTTTTAGAATAAACAATTATATTGAATCTAGATATTCGTCATTGTTTGGCTAATTGAACGCCTTGGTACATAGCATAGGCTTTTACCCTGTTGTTGGTGGTTATTCCTAGATTCCAATAGAAATAAAAAACTCAGTATCCTTTGGGTCCATATAGTACCCCCCCCCACCTGCCTCCCTTGGGTTTCCATTTGAATCCCCGTCAAAGAATAAAGTATGTAATAATTTGGATGAAATCTATGTGTCAAGGTTTAAGGATGAAAAATGAAGCTACCATCTTGATTGCTGTGAAACCTTAGATTGGGGAGCTAGAAAAAGATTAAATTTTGTTACCCATGATTTCTCTTCCAAGGATAACATAGTTAGGTCCTCATGTCTGAGTCGTTTGGAATTCAAGGATCTAGACAGATGAGTCATGACCCTTGTAGCAACAAAAAGGGAAATCGTTATTTTATTTCAAAAGTCAATGTGATTCCTATCTAGCCATAGTTTCCAAAGAACGTATTTAGGAAGGGTTTTCCAGAGCCTTTTAAAAATTATTTTTCCTTGAAATGAACCCTGGTAGTATTGCTCCCATATGCCTAGAAGGGGATTGAAGTTAGTTGGCCACTTGAGTTTTTAGTAGAGACCTTGATATACTGAGTACCATACCTACTTTGAGAAATCACACTACCATAAGAGATGTTGTGTCATTTCACAATTACTTTCACACAGTGCACACAGAAAGGGAGCGAGAAACCCTATTTTTTGTAGGTTTTCTCCAATCATAATCTTCCCATGAGCAAGAGTCCAACAAAATATGTTGATTTTTGGAATACCATCTAGATTCTATATGTTTCACCACCAGGTCGTTCTTTCTGGAAGGTTAGTTTGGAGAAGCAAGGCTTGATATCCTTCTTTCATAGAGTAACCATTAGTGCCCCAACCTCGATTATCCCTTGTTATGCAATGCACTAGGGTCACCCCCTGCGGGTCTTTCAAAAGTGATAGAACTTGATTTTGAAGTTGAGGAGGGACATCCCCAAAGTTCTAATTCTTCCAGGTTCCATTATCATTCCAATCAGAGATGTCAAAAAGAGTTGATTTATGATGGGACTCCAGCCAATCCTTGAGGTCTTCATAGTGCTCATTCTATTCCAGAGGATTTTGGTTTAAAATCTTGTCCTTCCAAAGACTAATATAATTTCCATTTCCTAGGATCCAATATAGGTCTTTTTGCAAAAATAAAATTGAAGTCTTAAGGAACTTCCAAATAAGGGAACTAGGGATGCTTGGAGGAATTAAATCCATACTTCGCTTTCTGTTTCCCAAACTGTATTTTTTTACTATTGTTGTTTTCCACCATTCTTTCCTTTCTGTGACTATTCGCCAAAGAAATTTTGAACCTAAGGATATATTTACTAATTTTGGATCGAGAACTCCGAGCCCTCCATGATCCTTGGGTGATTTCACAATATCCCATCTAACTAGATGGAATTTTTTTGTGTTTGATTTTTCACCTTTCCAAAGAAACTTTCTTATGAGATGGGCTAGATTTCTTTTAGTTCCCATGGGTGCCATAAGGGAAGAGAATTTATATATAGGAAGGGAGGATAGAATTGATTTAATTAGAACCAAGCGCCCTATTGGATTTAACCAAATTGCTCCTCATGATTCCATCTTTTCTTTGGTTTTTTGAGTTATGATTGGTCAGTATTACCCTAGGATGGATTTTAAGCAAATTGGCATCCCCAAATATTTGAAAAGCTTCAAATATTCTAAGATGGGGAAATAAATAACTTGGGTGAGGTCCCCAAGGAACTGTGCATCTATACTCTAGGAATAGATTTGACTTTTGTTCTTATTTATGAGGCCTCCAGAGACCTGAGTTAAATGATTCAAAACCGGTTTGAATCATCTTGCAATTATTCTTGAAGCCCCTCCTAGGAGTAGTGTGTCCTCAGAAAACTGGGAGTGATTTATTCTCTTGAACCTCTTGGATATTTGGATTCCAGGTATTGTTCCATTATTCGTCGATTCAAAGGTTCTTACATGAGCACATATAGCATAGGTGGCAAGGGACAACCCTATCTTAGTCCTCTTGTGGCTTTAAAGAAATGGGATGGACACCCATTTATTAGAGGAGCGATCCAAGGGTTTTCTATGCAAGAGTTTATCTAAGAGATAAAGAGATGGTTAAACCCAAAAAAAATTAGGACTACCTTAAGGAATTCATGGTTTACTTTGTCAAAGGCATTCTCCATATCTATTTTTATCGCCATTCCTTTTTCTCCTTGGCTATGGTTTGAGTGTATTTCCTCTTGGAATAAGATTATGTTGTCCCAAATTTGTTTTCCAGCTACAAATCCCCCTTGATTGGGAAGAATTAAGGAACTAAGTAGTGGCTTCACTATTTTGGAAATGATCTTGGCCATGATTTTATAGGATACATTGCACAATGATATGGTTCGAAATCTATCAAAGGAAGAGGATCATTTCTCTTTTTTAAAAAGAGCCAAGAAGGCCAAGTTAGTAGCTCCCCCTAGACGATGAGACCTTTGGACATGTCTGAGCATATGAATGTAATCAAATTTAATAATGGACCAACATGTTTTAAAGAAGTGAATGGTGAAGCCATCAGGGCCTGGGGATTTTTCTAGATTGAATAGGTTGATAGCCTTCATGATTTCCTCTTCCTCCACTTGTTTATTGAGCTCAAGATTATCCTTTTCTAAGAGAAGTTGAGGAAGGTGAGAAATAAACTTGTTTCTTATATCTACATATAAGTCCCCTAATTTCATATAAATCTGGCTATAGAACCTGGTGGCATGTTGTTTTATTTCTTCAAAATATTGTATGGTTTCACCAATTGGTGTCTTCATTTCCTCTATTTTTTTTCCATTGTCTTACCCTGGCTTGCTTGTGGAAGAAGGTTGTGTTCTTGTATTCGGATTGTAACCAAAGGCTTCATGATTTTATCCTCCATTTTGTTTCTTCATCCCTCAAGGATTTTATATAATCTCAATGGGATTCATGTTCCCTTTGAAAGAGTTTAGGCTAAACATCCATTGTCTCGAGTGCTTCTTCTATGTCTTCTAGTTTTTTTCTTTTTTCCAAGACCTCCAAGTGAAGAGGGAGAGAGAAGGTTTTTTTATAGTTCTTAATATCCAATTTTGTGAGTTTAAGCTTCTGCTCCTAGATGTGTAGTGGAGATCCTATGATCCATTGGATCCAAGTTTTAGATATTATGGGGGGGAATTCAAGCTTCTCCTTCTAGATGAGATTGAATTGAAAATGGGAGGGCCCCCAATTGGGATCTTTTTTTGAAGGTAAGAGAGATGGGGCAGTGACCATAACTAGCCTAGGGGAGAATTTTAGAGGTAAAAGAAGGTGATTGGTTGAGGAAGGAGCTAATAATCTGAAAACGGTCCAGCCTAGACGCTATATGGCCTGGTCCATCCCTTCTGATATTCCAAGTATACATTCCTTTTGCAAGGGGGACATCAATAAGGTCCAGAGAAAAAATTAGGTCATCCATATTTTCACGGAATTGATCATGAAAAATGGAGCCCCCCCTTTTTTCTTTCAAGAGCCGTGTGATATTGAAGTCTACTACTATTATAAGATTTTGAAGAAGGTCCCATGTTGCTATATTTAAAAGAGAGTTCCAACAATCTATTTTTTCCCAGTAATTATTTGGCATGTAGATATTAATTATATGATAGATCATACCTAAAGGGATGTGAGTTATCTTGACCAGGATCCAATGCATAGCCCTCTTGAAGCACCTCTTGCACTTATGGCCATACCTTTACTTTTTCTCCATATTCTTTGAATTTCTTGAATAAATTCATATTCCCTTACTTTGGTCTCCTAGATCAGAAGGATTGAAGGTCTTTCTATGTGTAATAATTTTCCCAAATATTCCTTTTTTTCTTTGTTTCCCATTCCTCTGCAATTCCAGAAGAAAATTTTCATTATTTACCTAATTATTTGGAGGCCCCCCTTTAGAGGGTTGAGAGGATGCGCCTTTGGCTGACGAGGGTTGATTTTTAGTTGTTTTTCCATCTGTTTTGAGGATCTCTTCCAAATTTGTTTGAATTCCTAACTCCTTTTCTTGATCTTCTTTTGTTTCCTTTCGATTGTGATTGGATTTCCTTCCCACCTTCCTTATTGTGATTGGCTGTGAGATTTCAGATTCAAAGTCTACTCCTGAGCCTTCAAGATACCGATCCTAGACCGTCTTGAAGATTTTTGAGAGAGAAGGATTTTCTTTTACAGTGGTAGATTTACCTTTCCACAGAACTTCAAGATTTGCTTGTTTTGGGCCCTATTTAACTGTTTCCTCATGTTCATCCTAGACTTCCCTTGTTTCCTCTTGGGTTTCTTCTAAATTAACTAGCTCTGTATATTTATTTTGACTAGATTGTCCTTTGTGAGGGGATTTTGAAATTAGAAATGGAGGAGGGGATGAGATTCTTACCTGACCCTAACCTAGGTGTTGGGATACTACTTTTCCCGATGCCTTTTTCCTTTTGGGTTGTTTCCATTGATCATGATCACATTCTTCCTATTGATTTGATTTATTTTGTGGACAATTCTTCGCAAAGTGCCCTTATTCATGGAAATCCTTTCATTTGAAAGGAATTTGTTCATAGTCGACTTGTTGAGTATATCACTAGATATCTAGAGTTAAATGAATGGCCTCAGAAAGTAATTTTTCCAGATCTAATTCAATGAAGAGCTTGGCACACGCCTTCAATCCATATCATGGCTCAACTCGATGTATGTAATTTCCCAGTGTATTGTTGATCTTTATAAGTACTTTTTTCATTCTAGTACTGGAGAGGGAGGAAAGGGAGACGAACGAACCCACATTGGCACTGTCGAGGGAATATCATTATCTAGACTGAAATTAGGAGTCCATTTATTCAAATACATTTCCCTTGCTCCCATGAAATATGGGTCGCTTCCGAAAATTAGATCTTGATCTGCTTTATTCAAACAGGAAGGCATAGAAACCCTTACCACGAAATGTTGAGGACATTTGGCCCCGGATCCTTTTCTTCCAGTTCAATTATAGCCATTGATTCATGGCCCTAGGAGAGAGCCATAGCCTAATAAATTATCCTATGAGTCCATTTTTAGCCAGACAGATCGTAAACGGACGGGTCAAGGTCAAATGGACTGACACCTTTGGAATATCGTCTATTTTTTTTACAAATCATGAAGGGGTTTGCACTATCATTTTCTTGTAGGAGGATATCATAGAATGGAAGGCCTCGATATTAGGAGGAGTAGGGGAGGGTGAGGGGAGCCTCCCCCCATGTTTGGCTCTAGCATATATTGGGAGGTTCACAGCAGAGGAACATAAACCCTAGCTACCATCAAACCCTGGAGGTCCCTAAAACATTAAGGTGGTTTCCACATTCCCTAGGTACATTACGTTGTAGGTACATTAAGGTGGTTTCCATGTTCCTCCATAGGTACATTACATTATGGAGAGTGATTCCTTTCGTAAGGAGTATTTGATGGTGTTAACCTACCTTAAGGGTTCTTCTCTACATTCTTATTTTTTTTTATAGTGTGAGTGTTTTAATATGTCTGAAATTTAAGGGTTTATTTTTGAATTTAAGGGCTATGTTCTATCTTTTATCTACAAAAGTATAGTACAATTAATATCAGTGCTCTTTCTTGCGCACAAAGTGGAAGATTTTTATTTTTTTTGCATATTTTTGAAGGGAAAAAACAAGGATGGAAGCGTTCATGTCAATTTTGAAACATTTTACAGAAAATATGAAGAAAATATCTATATAACTAATTTCCTCTCAAAAAACTATCCAAGTTAAAAAAAAAAAAAGTCCAAATTGGAGTTTGGGAAATGGATTTATCATTGATTTAAATTCAACTAGTTTAGGGTTTTTTCTAAACAAATGCATGGTTTGTAGATCATATATCGTTTTATAGAATATAACACTTAAATTTATAAATAGACCCTTAAAATTTAGACATATGAAAACATTCATACCATAAATAACACAAGAGTCTAGAGAATAACCCTTAAGGTAAGGTAACAACATCAAATACTCTTTATGGAAGGACTCACTCCCCAATCCATGCTTGTTGCAAGAATCAATGTCCAACTTTTCTTAATACAATGATACTCATGTGTATTTATACTTTCTTACGAGTATTCCTAGTGGTCTATGCAAACTACCCCTTATTGTTATATTATTTCCTCTTAACTACTTAGTGGGCCTATTCCATGATTATGGCCACATTACATTCATTATACCCTTAGGTACCTCCCTAGCTACCCCATATTATCCTCCTTAGGTAAATTATAGGTGTTAGGTGTTTGTAAAATAATAGAGAGTTGTAGGCCACTCACAAAAGTAAGTTCAATATTTGTATTTCAAGTCAGTTTGTGCATGACGAGTTGGAGTGTGATGTTGTGTCATCGGATTTTTATGAGGTTGACATTGGTACTCCATATTTATGGTATAGAGATGACATTTTCCTAAGAAGAGACAACAAATGGAAATCAATAAAGGAAGTATGGCCTTATCTTATCAAAAAATACATGGATAAGAAAACAATTTCCTTGATTTATGGTATTCAAGATAAGTGATTGATTAACAACAATAATAGGTTTGTAACATTCGTTGCAATACACAAAGAGAATAACACATGGAGAAAAGATTAGAAGAGGAGGTTATATCACAATCAAACTATAGGGTGACTTGATTAAGCTTTTGAGAAAATATGAAGTTGTTTTGTTAATCCAAAGGGTTTTCTTCCTAACATGCCAATTTGGTTGCATTTCATGCGTAAATGATGTAAATATGCTAGTACTAATTCCTAGTATAAAGCTCAAGGGTAAGGCCCAACTAATGAATGAATAGGTTTGTATTTTCATTAAATATTCTTTCAATGTACCATGAGGTAGAAAGAAACATAAATATTATTTAGAAAATTAATATAAATGTCCAAGGCTATTTGCAAAAGAGCACAAGAGGGGATTTGAGTCCACTAGGGTGGAAGAGGAGGGGGGGACCAAAGGGTTGATAAATAATTTTAAGTTTCATAAGTTTATTAAGTCTCCTAACCTTCATATTTTCATTTTGTGCCTTATTAGAAACCCGACCACAAATTTTTGAATGTAGGTGGTGGTTGGTGGGGGAGTTAATCTTCCATAGTTATGAGATCATGGGGGATAAGAACAAGTCATGAGTGTCAGTGAATCCATCTCCATAAGGATTCAACAAACATGAATATCCAAACCATATATTTCCCCTTACACTCCCATGATGAAATTTGAATTGACCATTCCTATTGGGAAATTTTGTTCCATGCTAGTATTTTCCAATTAGTTCATCTCTTTAGCCATTTTTCCCCATGTTTTTCCCATCCTATGTTCAGGATTAGAATGTGAAAATTTAAGTGACCAATATTAATATAAGAAAGAGAAGGTTGCGAGCCTAATAAGATAGATGGAAGGATGAAAAGGAGCATAGAGATTGGGTTAATAGGAACTTATACCCATTTTCCTTGTAGATTACAACTCATTGTGTGCTCAAGAGCCAAGATTAAATTCTATTGATTTGATCCTAAGTGTTATCACCTTAAGTTTTATCAGAAGACATATTTAAGTGATTTTCCAAAAACATCATCAGTTGGTAATAATACAACATAATATGACTACCTCTTAGATACTTTACATCACCTCAAAGAGAAAGATAAAAAACATTACAAAGTGGATTTGTATTCACTTGTGTGGACTTCCTGCATTGGCACTCGTACAACTTGCATGGTATTTCCTTCGAATGTTGTGCAAGTCTACTCACACAAGTTATTGTGATCCCTTCAACACATTTAAGGAGGTAGGCCTAGATCAGGTAGCTCTAGGTGATGTACAGGAGAAATTCTAGCTCTCGTTCCATTTATGAGAAGTACTTTGTCCTTCCAAAGTCCCTTTAAAGAATTGGGATATCCATTTTGAATGAAGATATTTCACATTGGAAATAGTTCTTTAAGAGGTTCAGAATTTCCCTATAAATGAAATCCACGGGGAAGAATTTGAAGAAGAGAAGAATTGAAAGGTTATGATGTAGGAATGAGATTGGAAATCATCTATGTTGTTCTCTAATCTATATTATTCATCACCTTCATGATTATTTGTGTTGTGTCCTCAAAGAACAAAGACGTATTCATTGACCATTGTTAGAAAGGGATTTCAAGAAGCAAAAGGACCCATCTGAAGGAGAGTATTGGATCCCATTTGCATCCAACCATTCTCCCTAGGTGATGTTCCTCATGTTCATGCCTTTCCATTGGACTAATATGAGTATTGTTTTTCCCTCCAAGTTTTTATGTTTGAATGGTCTCCTTGTAGTTTAATTTGTAATTTTATTGAATGCATGCTCAATTGCTTTATTTTATGTAGTAATACTCGTGTGCTTGTACTGCAACTAATCATTGTCTATTGTTTATCTCACAACCTAAATTAACAAAGGAGATTTTTCTCACTCATGCAAAAAAAATTGTCCAACACATATTAGCGACTAACACTTGGGTTTAGATCATTCTATATCACCTCGTAGGTTATTTTAGTCATTTTCTAACCTTTGGTGACTTTCAAGAAGGATAATAATTATGTACCTCCATTTGGAAACCACTCCTAGCAGTTATTTATTATGGAATTTCATTTTCCATGAGCCTAACAACTTGCACACTCTTTTAGTCTATGCCTCACAAGTTTCACATATGTAAGACTGTTTTCTACAAAATTTGCATGGTTTGTATCACTATTTAGCCATGTAACCTAAGTGAATGTCTTTGAAGAAACCCATTCAAGTTGGTCTAAATCCAATTTTTAGGTTGTAGTTAGTTTTATCAACATGCTTAAGTATAAAATCTCAATTTTTTAGGAATTGGAGGTTAAAATTATCTTCTCTTTACATTTTATTAGTAATTAGCTAACTTATTGGGTAGGAGGATGAATCATTGTTCTTTTCTCTTGTTGCATGGATCACTTCTTTATTTGTCATAACACATGGATCCATAGATTAGAGTTTCATTTAATTTGTTTCCTTGTCTATCAAAAATCACACACAAGGGACCTAAAAGACTTCTTTCATCTAGTATGCTCTTCACCTTGCACCCAAAAGAGATCTTGGAAAACCAGAATGAGGCAAGTGGGTGAAATACCCCCCTTTACACAAATTTCAATTTTGTGGTGCGGTCATTCACTTGCAAAATTCACAAACATATTGAAATTAATTAGGTGTAGTAAGAACCCTTATGATTTCACATATTTTACATATATCAATTTCTTTAATTTTTTTGCAAACATCATTTTAAGGGTAGTGTTGATAATTTCAACAATTCACATACATCTATAAATTAATTATGTGAAGTAAGAACCACTCAAGTTCACATCCTTTATGCTTGATAAAATTTCCTAAAGTGTTGTAATTTTATTTTCAAGCACTCTTGTAGAAAACATCATTATTTCCTCACATGAAAAACACACACGAAGGAACCAAAGACTCTTCTTTATTCCAAGTATTCTCTTCATCCTATGCCCAACAATGATATTGGTGAATCATAAAGGGTGAGAAGTCTAAAATACCTCCTTTATCACTACTCTAAGTAAATCAATTGGTTCATGATGCCAATTTGTCCCTTTAAAAACAACTCAAGTAACTAGCAGACTTAAATCCTCCTTCAAGAGGTCACAAAATAATTAACAGTCTATGTTAGGATTGTGGGGATAGGCATGCAAAAAATCCTCATAGTAATTTCTCATTTAAAATGTAGAAGTTATCCAAGGGAGCTTACCCTTTATGTGAAATCTGTAAAATCTAAGGCAAGGAGATACCCTTTGGGGTCATATGTTGAGGTCGAGTTGTTACTGGTAGTCTCCTTAAGCTACCCAACTCTTGTTTGACTATGACCCTTGAATAATTGAGGCTAAGAGTCCCTTTCTTGCACTTAAGGAAGGTAGGTTAGTGGAAAAAAATAGGATTTCTACATAGGTGGCATCTATGGTCTACATTTGCACCTGAATCATATGGTGTTGGATGTTGGGAAATTTCACTAACTTTATCAGAACATTCACCCAATTTCCCTAATTATAATTAACTATTTCATCGATGCATTAGTTGTCTTTGGTGGATTCATGTGCCATTTGTTGAGAGTTTTCAAAATGCCTAGTTACATTTTAGTGGAAAGACATCAGGAGTCATAGACACTTTCTTTTATATTTTTTCAAAACCATCATGTGAAAACCCCTCTACATCAAAATATATTGTGATCTAAAGTGACATACATTGAAATTGTTACACTATAGGAATCCATATTTCATTTACTCACATATTTTGTTTGATTAGATCACCATTATATTAGCATTGTATTAGTGACCACCCAATTAAATGTCACAAATCACCAACACAACTAGGAACCAGTGAGAACTCTTGATCACCTCGACATTTCTGGTGATTATAGAGCCTTCCCCTAGAATTGGGAGGCATTCCCAGTCTTTTTATTTCACTAGCTAGACCATCTAAAAACACCCCACACTCACCCCTAGGTGTGATATTGATGGGATCATCTCTTCTTGGATCAACCTTTTTGAGCTCAGCTCCTCTTAGGACCCCTCATGGGAGCTCATCCCCATTATGTGTAGGCTCCCATAAAGTAGGCTCAATGATAGGTGTACCCCCACCTCCTCCGCCACCCGCACCACCACCACCTCCACATCAGTATCCTAACTTACCATACATGTCTATTTTAAATCTCCTTTATTTGAAAAAACTCACAAATGACCGCATTTTACAAGACCTAGTTTGGCCACCTATGCCAACCAAAATTCCCTCAAATATTCCAAAATTTGAGGAAAAATTAGGCGAGGACCCAACAAACCATATCATGACCTTTCATTTATGGTCCTCATGAAATAACATCACATATGATTCCATCTATCGTATATTTTTCCAATGAACTTTCATCGAACCATTAGCCAGGTGGTACATTAACAAAGTATTAGGATCACATGCAACCTTTGCATCATTAGAAAATAAATTCTTGACATTTTTCCAATTATTGGTATTTCACAACATAGTCTTGTAAATTCTTACTGACTTTTGGAAAACAACCTCTAGCCATATTATAGATCGCATCCATGAATGGCATCGATGACATATCTTGTGTAAAATTGAATTCAAGGACAAACTCCTCTTGGGTTGGTTCTTGAAATATATATTTCCCTTGATCGCCAAAGATGTGGCCATACCCATGCCTCAAATAGAAGAAGAGGCCATCCTCAAAGCACAACACTTTGACCTCATATATGCCTAGGTAGGGTATTTATACACAGTCATTCTTGATACTCCCCTCTCTTTCCCATTTGAGTAAGAGACTCATGGGATATCTCATTAAGTGGATGGTCTAATAGGGTCAACAACCCATGTCAAAAACCCATATAGGCACCCATCCCCTTATGATACTAATCATTATGGTGGAAACATAACTTTGAAAAATGTTGTTATCACTTCATATGTCCATAATAGTATGTCCCACAATAACCCCTAAAATAGGTAACGTGGACTCAATATATCACATTTAATACCCATCATGCCCTCCTTTGGAGTACATGATTCACCAAACATAAATGGAATCTAATGCAATAGTCAAAGATATAGCGTAGGGAACCCACATCTCACAACCCGTATGGTAGCCCCCCACAAGGAAATACTTACTAACCATTCCCTAATCCCTCATTAGTTTCTATCATACCACCACCTACTCAATAACGTGTTGGAATTAACTTTGTTCAACCTTCACTATCTCAACAAATCCAAGCATTTAAGAAACTAAATCTGTTCAATCCCCCAAAGACACAAAATAAGGGGAAAAAGAAAGTGAAGAATAAACAAAACATAAATTGGTGACTAGTGGAAAATTCGCTCAACCTAAACAATAATGTTGAGAGCAATGATAACATAGGTAAATAGAATTAGAATGTTGGTAGAAAAAACCAACCCAAACAAGGAGAGGACAATGGTCTCAAAACTAACTTCCCTTGTGTGTTATGTGGTGAGTTTGGTCATTATACTCATCATTTCCCCTAAATTGTGGAATATATATGGATGAAGAAAATGATGTCCAACTAGGGCCCTGATCCTACAAAAGGGGTATCTTCCCCTCCACAATCATTTCCTACACCGCTACAACCAACGTTTCTACACAACCCCTTCCCTTAGCAAGGAGTTATGGCCAATTAGTAGGAAACTAGTAACTCCTCCCAATAATTAGGAGCATACCAACCTCCAAGTCCTACTCAACCTAGAGACCCTTCCTATCATAATATCTACATGAACTTCATAGATATTCACCTTCAAACCTACAACCACCAATACAATATGCCCCCTCAATTAACTTCAACCAATTCAAAAACCACCCAATTTCCTATTAGTTCCCCCTTGATGATTTTTCGCACTAGTAGAAACCCTACACCATGTGTACCAAAGGAACATGTACAATGTACTTCTCATAACCCTTATGCAAGGTTCACTCATAATTATAGCATCATCGATAATTTGGCCTATTTCCCAACGGCCGTGTCATCTTTCAAGGTCCAATAGACCTATTCTTCTAAAAGAAAGTATTTTCTATCAGTGTTGTGGGTAGTCAACCCTTCTAATTCTATACTCGTAACCTTTTATTTTGATAAATTGGAGCCTAGTCAACCCTCCTTCATGGATTTCCAAATCCTTGTCTCAATCAGAAACAATACCATTCATTGATGCATTATAAATGAGGGAGCATCTAATTGCATCATGTCCACCACAGTATGGAATAATTTAGGCTCCCTTGAGCTTACCCCTTCCACCATCACCCTTTGGGATTATGATGGTTGGCCATCCCAATAAGATGTCCTTTACCAAAATGTTCCCATTGAGGTAGTGGGAAAAACTATCTTAATACACATTAATGTCATAGATCCACCCTTAGACTACAACATCCTCCTTTGACATAGTTATATGTACACTATGAAATATGTCACTTCATCAGTGTTTCAAATGATGATGTTCCCTCATAGTGGGAAGGTCTTCACAATAAAACAACTCACACACTATGAACCTTGACCAACATCTAATCTAGAAAACACCCTCCCCCCCATAGGGGTGAGTCACAATCCCCCATCATACATTGAAATATTCCCTAGAATCTTCAAAAGGTTCCATGTTACTTGGTGCATATCATGGAAAACCACCTCAGGTTCCTCTAGTTGATTCATCCCAAGTATGCATGCTGATTCAGTCGAGGTAGTACCATATATCACCCAATATACACCAATCTCTTCATCCACATTTGAACAACCATATTTTGTCAATGGGCCACCCAATCTCATCACTCACATCCCATTCTTCTTTCCACCATCAAGAGTTGTGGGGCATCTAGTGATTGGCCACACTTAGCCTCCCAAGACTCACCTTGGGAATATTGGTGTGGTACTTATCACCTCCACGCCAGTATATGATGGAATTCAATCCACTTCGGAATTGATATCAAGGAAATAAGTAACTCCATTGTTGGGAACTATCTTGCGAGAAAGAGTAAGAGTAGAGTGAATACTAGTTTAGAACTCTTCAAGGAATAAAAAGAAAGTTCTAGAGTTGGAGAAGGCATAAAAAGAGATACAATATGCCAAGAATTGTTTGCAATAGTAAATGATGCATGTGACCAACAAGGAAGATATGAAGTTGAAACAACTTCTCTCACCCTAAACTCTATTTTACTTATAGAGTAGAGTTGCATGCTTGTAAAGTAGAGAGTATAGTTTTATATGAACAAACTAAGTACTACTACTTGGGTGAGAACATCATAGTTAATGATTTATTGCATGAATGACAATGAGTCCATTGTATAGATCAATTATGTTATTTAATTCAATGCTATGTCAAGGAATTGGAAGAGAGAATTCCTTAAAATTTGGTCTTGTTGTATTGTTTATATTTATCCAAATTGAGAAAGTGTCTATGTGTAACAGGAGTAAGGTATAGGAATGTTATTTAAATGTAAGACAATACAAATCACTAGAATATGTATGCACTAGTGAACATATTGAGGGATAATATGTGATACAATGTGCATATAAATATGCTTGATCATATATGTGATAATGCATATTGGCTAAATATGATATGATGTTACATATTTAATGGGTATGGCATGATGTTTAACATGGTTGCTAATATGTTATATAACCAGGAATGGTTGAAAATGTTGATGATGTATCTACCTATGATAGGCAACTTCACATTGAGAAAGGATGAGGACAAGTGGATTATTTTCAATAGGTTAATGAAGGGAATTGTGTGAGTTCATAGGAGGATAGACAACCTCACATTGAGAAAGGATGAGGACAAGTGGATTATTTTCAATAAGTTAATGAAGGAAATTGTGTGAGTTCATAGGAGGCATCAATTGGTTAGGTAACATTATATATGTTGATGGAAACCATACAAGTATGAATTGGTCACACCAATATTGCATGTTTTCTTAAGGGAATTGAGTAAAAATTCCTTAAGTCATGCTTTGATATCTTAAATGATATATTTTTGTTGACATTTGAGTGCATGTATGTGATTGATACCTAGGAAAAGGTATGGTAAAGGAAAGAAGACTTGGATATGTAAATATTGTTAGAATATTTTATTACATTTATATAACAAAAGATCAATATGAGTTGGTTAAGAGAAGGAAGGGTTTCCTAGTGGACTATAATGAAAGGAGATGCCTTCTAGTACTTATAAAGTATTATTGAGTAGTGAATGGAGAGTACATTCCTTATGTTGTGTTTTATTGAAGAGGAAGTTTTCCATGTGTCCAAATTGTATGACATGGGAGATATGGTGATGGTTCTAGTGAATATAAGTATAGGTGCATGGAAAGTGTTTGAGATTTATAAGATGTGAATATGGATGATATGAAATATAGTATAGGATGGTATTCAATGTTGTTCAAGAGTAAGTGAGTGAGTGAGGTGAATGTGAAGAAGGTGAAAATGTGTATGAGTAGACTATTGTAAAGTGTGATTATGTATTCATAAGTATTGATACATATGTTTGATTATAGTGTTTGAATTCTTTCTTGAGATAATAATGCATATATAGTGAATAATATTTCATTGCATTTAAAATGTTGATAGCTAAAAGTGATCAAATTATTAGTGTCATACTTCTAAAATCAATTCATGTGTTATTGTGAATGTCACGATGCATGAATATTCTTTTTTGGCTGAATGCTAGCTCTATTAAGAAAGATAGGATTATAGGTAGAAATTTATTAGATATTGAATTAAGTGTAAGTCCATAATGAATATTGGTGACTACTGCATGCAAGGTACAATAAATCACTACAATAGTAAATTAAAGTGGCTAGCTCACAAATGCATTCAATTGTAATATTATTCTATGTATTTTTCTCAAGTTTTTATACTTATTGCTTCCCTAAATTAGTATTTAATTATACACGTGAGATCAATAGACATTATTTACAAGATATTGGTTGAATTTATAATTATTGATGACACATAGGATGGTTGATATCTTGCACTATTGTTAAGGGTTGACAACATTTGCAACCTACATCTAACCCAAATTGATCAATAGACATTATTTACAAGATATTGGTTGAATTTATAATTATTGATGACACATAGGATGGTTGATGTCTTGCACTATTGTTAAGGGTTGACAACGTTTGCAACCTACATCTAACCCAAATTTTTAGCCCTTAAAATTACTTTCCTAGGTATGTATAATTATGTGGATGCATGTGTACAATAAAGTTGGATGCATCAATGTCGATGCCATGGAATTACTTCTCTGACCATAAAAAAGAATAATCTCCTCTTTCTTGTAGTTAATATTCCCTCTAATACAACATTTAAGGTAAATCATCCCCTTTTTTTGTAGTTGATATTCCCTCTAATGCAACATTTAAGGTAAATAATCTCCTCTTTCTTGTAATTGATATTCCATCTAATGCAACATTTAAAGTGTTTTAGGTATTGCCAATCTTAATAAACATATTGGTTTTATATTGAAAGAAGTTCTAAGATTAAAATGCTAAAGTTTTCAAACATATTTCCTAACAACATTAATTTAATTGATAATGGGTACACAATTTTATTCATGTCAAACTCAATCTAGTTCTCTTTGGAACTTTTTTGATAATGTAAAAAACATGTTTAACTCAATCTAGTTCTCTTTGGAACTTTCTTGGTGATGTAAAAAGCGTGTTTTCTAATTAAGGATGTGACTAGTTCAAGAAATTAGTTATCATTGCATGTAACCATGCAATCATTAAGTTTTCACGCTCTCTTTTTTCTTAAAGAGTCTTGGAAGCTTTTCATATGCATAAGAAATCACAGTTTTGATGATTTAAAATATACTCTAAATCATCTCCTTCTCCTTTTATGTGAGAAACAAATGCAAATCTAATTGAGATGGCACAAAATGTGTGTGAATATAATATGTAATATATAGGTTTTGTGTTATAGAATTGTAAAATATACATTTAAGTTTAATAGTTTGTTAAGGAGTGATTTAATGATTGGACAAATTCAACCTTTTTTGCAAGTTTATTTTTTTTCTTCTGAAAAGTAAACTTGTATTTTGATTTATTCATTTTTTTTTAAATTCTCATAATTTAGGTCATCTTAAAATGGGTCAAAACATCTAATGATAAAGTTTCAAGATTGAATTTTCCATCAATCAAGTGGAACTATAACTTCCAACAAAATTCCTACTAAATTTAGGGATTAATTTCAACAAAAAAGAAATTGAGTTTGTGATCTGTAAATGGTAGGCTTATAACCGGTCTATTCCACCAACATAAAACCTTGTACAACTTATACAATCTCACAATTCCTATAAAAATTCTTCTTGGATTGAGTTGCAAAACACAATATTAATATATCTCTAGCCACTCATCCCCATATAAAACTATTGTGAAGGCTTCCATGCCATTACTAACTCCATGCAATAAATAAATAATCGATAGGACTCATACCATGTTTTATGGGTGCTCCTTTTCCATTTCAATTCTTATAAAACTTCATTATTAATAAACTCCACTCATTAATGTATGTATGAGTTTGTCATTACTCAATGCATTTATACCATTATTGAACAATATTAAAAGAGGAAAATTATGGTTATCATTCAACCAAGAACATTCATACAACCATGTTCATAATCCAAGTTATACCAAGATCATAATCCAAGATATAAAGCTATTCTTAAATTCCAAGATATAATGTTGTAGTTTACATGAGAGTTTGTCAATGAGACAAAAAAAAAAAAAAAAAAACAATGGTTGACAATTCAAACATTAGGCTGGTTCCACTCCTCCTCTTGACGCTAATTCATCCAATCACCGAACACTCACATGTAGGTCAAGGAGAAGCGAACCCATGGAGGAAGAGGTAAGTCGTAGCACTGGGCATACAACATGTATGGCTCATGTATTAGTCCCTCCAATCACTCAAGAACATCACATATGAATTGTGGAAATGTTTCCATTGGCTATTGGGTTATGCATGGACTCTCAATAATCCACAAGCAACAAATTAAGCTTTAGAAAAAAATAATATGGCATGTGGCATCCATGGAAAACAATAATGATGTTTTTCCCTTTTCCAAAAGTTACTTAAAAAAGAAAATTTGAATTGGAAACTCTCTACAACAATGCAACAACTATATTAATTGAGCCATTAATCTTCCATCTCAGAGATAAATCAACAGTGTCCATTACAGATTTACAACACTATTGGGATTCTTTAATGGCCAAGAGGAATAAATACATGAAACAAAACTTAGAGCATTTTCATTAAATGAAACTTCACATCATTAAAATTACCAAGAAACAACTAGAATACAAAGTAGCTTCATTTAAAACTTATAGATAAAAAATAACATAGAAAATAGAGAGATTCCTCACAGAAGAACTCAATTTTTACCTTGGAAACCCAAATGGGAAAACCAACATTCAATTGTCTTTGGTCATGCTCTTTTTTTTCTTGGAAATGTGCAAATTATAGTTTCCTTAGGTTATCTAGTCCTTTCTCATTCTTCACAAGGGAATTTTGGTAGCAATTCCTCTCATTCTCAGCCAAAGAACCCCTCTTCCTTTGATATGCAAGAGGAAATAGGAGAATAGCTCAGTTGGGGGTTTATCTAGAAGGATAAGCATCCCCAACACTTTAGCTTCCCCAAGCTTAGTGTTATCTTATCCTATTTTGTTTGTTTTTTAAATTACATGTTTTTTTTTTTAAATACATAATTTTTTTTTTTTTTCCTTCTCATTTTTTAAAATAGGTTTCATTTTCATCCATTTACATTCACTACGATTACATTGAGAGTAATTTATTATTTTAGGTGTGGAACACCAATCAAGATGGAATGGGGACTTTCACTCCATCAACCATGTCTCCTACCTCATCCATACCCTCAAACCTTTCCTATGTCAATCCTCATAGAGCTTGATATGACAACCAATTGTTGTTATGATGATCCAATTTGGATCACACCTCCTTATTGGGAGGACTTTGGTACCCAAAAGATTGTAGGGATAGGTGAGGCAAATTTTTTGCAATCTAGTTCCTCTCATACCATTTTTATTTCCTTGAAGTTTTCCTCTTGAGGCCAATCTTCCATATTTCTTGTCATCCTCTATGAGTTACATGTTCCTTTCACTACAAAATGATGTATTCCTTCGACTCTTCAAGGGAATGTACGAAAAATTATTCAACTGCGGAGAGAAATTGATGGTGCTCTTCTCTATCTAGTATGGAGGGTTTGAACAACCTCGAATACTCCACATTCATCATTGAGATAATTTTCATATAAGAAGGAACTCTCAACATGAAAGAATTCTTGTTTACTTGCTTAATGATTTCAAAAGATTCATATCTAAGTGTCTTTAATTTTTTCATTGTTCCTTGCAATCATTATTTGTGGAGGTAAATTCACACCTTATATCCAACATGGAAATGATGATATTCTCTATGATGGTCATGTCTAGCCTTATACTTCTATTGGCTTCTCCTATACCTTCAGATGTATCTTCTTGATCTTATCCAAAAATGTGTTTTCTTTCTTCTAATCCCCTTGTAGCTCTAATTTGTCCTTTTGTTATCTGTACACAATGTCAAATAGTGAAGGAGGTAAATATCAAAAACAAGGCTCAAAAGATGATTTTTTGGTGGAAGAATGAAGTGATTGTGTTGATTAAGGTTCGTTGTCATTGATGTCAACCCTTGAATAAAGCCCCATAGCACAAAGGCTTGGGTAATGGACCCAATATTGTTTGATGTAAATATGACTCATTATTTTTTTGTCATGGTTGATAAGAAGTAAATATGGATGAACTCCAAAGTGGTCCCCTTATGGTGAAAGCCCTCACGGG